>WNYA01000414.1:0-168185 GCA_019512145.1 Engystomops pustulosus
GCTTGATGACTGAAGTACGACCCGGTAACTTAGAGAACACATCAACGTTTCGGAGCACAAACTCCTTCGCTTCCTGAATCTGGGCCCTGGAGAGGGACTGCGAGATCCGTACTTCAGGCACCTTGGCATCGGGTACACCTACCTCGGGTGTCACCTTCTTGGGGACAGACGCTTTTCCTACTCCCATGGCTATCAGGGACTCTCTTTCCCTCCATGGCTTTAGGAGGTTCACGTGGTATATCTGTTCGGGTTTCCTCCTCCCCGGCTGATATACCTTGTAGTTAACCTCCCCTATTTTCTCCATGACCTCATATGGACCTTGCCATTTCGCCAAGAACTTACTCTCTACGGTGGGCACAAGAACTAACACTCTGTTGCCTGGGTTAAAGGTCCGGAGTCTGGCTGATCTATTGTAGACCCTAGACTGGGCCTCTTGTGCCCTTGTCATGTGCTCCTTTACAAGGGGCATTACTGCCGCTATGCGGTCCTGCATAAGGGAGACGTGTTCAATCACACTACGGTGGGGGGTCCTCTCCTGTTCCCAGGTCTCCTTAGCTACGTCCAGGAGTCCATGCGGGGAACGGCCATATAATATCTCAAAGGGTGAGAAACCTGTGGAAGACTGGGGTACCTCACGTATGGCAAACATCAGATAAGGCAACAAACAATCCCAGTCCTTCCCATCTTTGCTGACCACCTTCTTTAGCATCCCCTTCAAAGTCTTGTTAAACCGCTCGACCAGGCCATCTGTCTGGGGGTGATATACAGAGGTGCGGAGCTGTTTAACCTGCAGTAATTTACACATCTCCTTCATTACTCTAGACATGAATGGGGTACCCTGGTCAGTCAAGATTTCCTTGGGGAGGCCTGTGCGGGAGAATACCTGGAACAGCTCCCTAGCAATGTTTTTGGAGGAGGTGTTCCTTAATGGAATCGCCTCTGGATACCGCGTAACGTCGTCCAGGATAACCAGGATGTACTGGTGCCCCCTTGTGGATTTGACTATGGGGCCAACCAAATCCATTGCAATCCGTTCAAACGGCACCTCTATGATTGGTAATGGGACCAGAGGACTCCTGAAGTGGGACAACGGGGCAGTAAGTTGACACTCAGGGCAGGAGCTACAATACCGGTTTACCTCCTCCCATACCCCAGGCCAGAAAAATCTCTGCAGGATTCTCTCTCGGGTCTTCTCAGCACCTAAGTGCCCTCCCGGCACATGTTTATGTGCAAAATCTAGCACCAGCCTACGGTGAGATTGGGGTACTACAAGTTGCTCAACCTCCTCACCCCGTATCTGGTCAACCCTGTACAACAGTTCCCCAACAATCACCATTCGGGGGTATATTTTGTCAGCCCCTGGTATTTGGAGTACCCCATTTATCACTTTAACATTCTCCCGTGCTTTAAATAAGGTAGGGTCCTGTAGCTGTGCAGCCCCAAAATTTTCACGGGAAATCTCAAGGTCCGGCATGTCGGCCCCCTCCTCGTGACCCTTGACCTCACCAGCTAGGACCTCTAGGGGAGAGAATTCATCAACTGGGGTCACCCCTACTGCTGGTGTGGGCACATTGGCCTCGAAGGGTTCAGGGGCCACGGCCGGGCATATCCGATGTCCATTATCTGTAATAGCACCTGAGGTGGGTCTTCGTCTCCAGAGGTCCCAAAACACCGGTAAGTCTCTGCCGATAATAGCCTCATGAAACAGGGTCCCCACCACCCCCACTTCATGGGTGATAGTACCACAAGGTGTATGTAGGTTGATGACGGCAGTGGGATATTCACGAGTGTCCCCATGTATACATAACACTCCATCTTTACGCCCACTGTACAGTCCAGGATCAACCAAAGTTCCCCGCACTAGGGTGACCAGACTCCCCGAGTCTAGCAAGGCTTCCACCGTGTGACCACCGATTGTGACCATACACACTTGGGGTTCTGCATCCGTGACTGACTCGGCTGCCAGAACCGGCCGGGCAAACAGTGACATTCGCCGGGTCTGGTTGCAGTCCATTGGCTCCACTGACAGGGGACAGTTGGCAGCAATATGGCCCATTTCATGGCATCGCCAGCACTGGATACGGCTATGACCTCTGTCACGAGCCTCACTGGGTTTCTGTGTATGCAAGCCCCCCACCCAACCTGACCCGTTTCCCTTTTTCTGCAGTAGCAGTCTTACCAGATGGTTTAGTGGCCTTGTCACTGGCACTGCTTCGTGTGGGAGAGATAAGTAGAAGATCCTCCATAGCCCGATATCTCTCTACTAGGGACACAAGTTCCTCAGCATTTGTGGGACTGGCCTGTCCAACCCATCGCTGGAGCCGAGAGGGCAAAGAACGGGTGAACTTGTCGAGAACCACTCTCTCGACCATCTGTGCTGGGGTGCAGTCCTCGGGTTGTAGCCACTTCCAGACAAGATGGATCAGGTCATGCATTTGGGAGCGCGGGGGTAGTTTTTCAGAGTATGCCCACTGGTGGACCCGGCTGGAACGAACTTGTATGGTGACCCCAAGACGAGCCAGAATCTCCGCCTTTAGCTGGGGGTACTCACGGGCCTCTGTTTCACTCAGGTCGTAGTAAGCCTTCTGCGATTCGCCTGTCACGAACGGTGCCAGGACATCTGCCCACTGCTCAGCTGGTAACTCCTCTCGCTCAGCTACTCGCTCGAACACAGTGAGATACGCCTCCACATCGTCGGTCGCCGTCATCTTTTGTAAAGCCTTCTGCACTGCAGCCCGTGCGGAATGCTGGACAACCGGATACCCTTGCAAACCAGTATGGGACCCCTCAGTAGCCGTTGCTTGCGGTGCTGCCATAATGCCGGAAAACTTTTCCATCATCAGCTGGAACATGGCTCGGGAATCTTCCTGCTGCTGGCGGGACCTCTCCTCCTGCTGCTGGAGCATGGCTTGCTGCAGCTGTCGATTAGCTCGGAACTCTTCCTGTTGTTGCTGGAGCATGGCTTGCTGCAGCTGCCGATTAGCCTGGGACTCTTCCTGCTGCTGGCGGGATCTCTCCTCCTGCTGCTGGAGCATGGCCTTAATAAAGTCCTCCATCTTGGCTTTATCCTGCAATTTGCCTGCTGCTTTCACCCAGGCCATGCAATGTTGCAGGATGTAGCGAGCCTTTCAGGTGTGTGTCTTTTGAACTGCCCGCATCCTCCACCATATGTGGGAGATTTGGCCCAGTAGAGACCGTGGTAGCGGGGTTTTGTGATGCAGTTCAAGACAGTGACACCAAGGTACAGTCCAAAACAGGTCTCGCCTGCGTTTATTGCAGCAGCAAAATAAAACAGCCTTTACATTCAGGCATTAAACAAACAAAATCCTACCCGTCAGGGTGCTAACTAAACAGAGTTTCTCTAACTCACCACTAGTACATAAAATAAGTCGCTGCTCCAGGCACAGAGGTCAGGGCTGTGTGCTCTCTGGCCTCCTTTCAGAGAGACCACACTCTCAGCTCTGCTGAGCAGCTTTATGCAGACTGATTAGGCTGTCCCCACCACCTGTGTCCAAGGTGCTGGACAACACAACCTCAGCACTCAGGCCTCGCATAGTATGAAAACCTAGGGGAAACATACCGCCCATCCACAGTTAACCCCTTCAGTGTCTCACAATATATATAAATATGTATATATATATATATATATATATATATACCGTATATTCCGGCGTATAAGACGACTTTTGAAGACAGAAAAATCTTCTCTGGGGTCGTCTTATACGCCGGTAATCCCGCCCACCCGCCGTGTATTCACGGGCTGAGCCCTCTCCATAGCCGGTAAGTCTTTGCTGCATATTGCTAGCACCGATCGCGGGTGTTTTCACAGCATCGACTGCCGGCAAAGCTGCCGGCAGCCTCAAAAAGATAGCGGCGCATGGGCACCGCCATCTTACCTGGGATCGCCGCTCCCCGTGACGTCATCGGGGGCGGCAATCCGTCTCCATGGTAGCCTCGGGTCTTCCGAAGACCGGAGGCTATTTAGTTTTTTTTTTATCATAAATTTTTTATTGAGGTTTACAAAATTAAAACTGTACATTGTGTAGGGAACATTACACCCAAGCATGGGATAATGCCCCTCTCCTTAGTGCCGAGTTACATAGAATGCAGTGAAGGCACAATGTGGAGTGGTACATAACATTGTACCTATTACAACAGGTAAACAAAATACAACGAAATTCAACGAAACAGAGATCAGGTTAGCTAACAATTGTACAATAAGTTCCAAGCTTGGTTGGTTGAGACGTTGATCTAGATCCCCCTTTACAAGCATAGGCGTGAGAGGAGTTTAAATATTAGAAAACAGCAAGTACCTTCATATTTTGTGCTAAATGACCCCTATTACCCCTGGTAGTCGTCCCATTTGACCCATGTTTTAGACCACTGGGTCTGATTACCCATTCTGTTACTAACAAGACGTTCCATTTCCTGGTTTAATTGTACTTCTTTAATAATGGCTGGTATAGTGGGAATTTCCGTTGACTTCCATTTTCTGGCAATGCTTAATCTTGCTACCGTTAGAATATGAAAGGCTACATATCTATCTCCCCTCTCCAATGAGTCGAGTTCTAAATTGAGCAATGCAACCTGAGGGCCTAACGGGGGGGGATACAGCAGAACTTTTTTTATTAGTTCAAATATCAGGCTCCACAAGGGAGCCAGTGCCTTACATGATCACCATATGTGTAGTAGTGACCCAGTTTGGGAGTGGCATCGCCAGCATAATTGTGAGGCACCCGGGAACATTTTAGATAACCGATAAGGGGTTAAGTACCACCTGTATAATATTTTGCGGGAGACTTCTAGATGATTAATACATTTAGACGCCTTAACTCCCAGTTCGTAGGCCCCCTTCCATTGCCCATCAGTAAAATGCTGGTTTAGTTCCTTTTCCCACCTATCCCTCGGGGCAAAGGAGGTCTGTTGAGGGGGTGTTATAATGTTGCTATATGCTTTAGATATGCCTTTCGCCCTTTGTGATGATGAGAAGAAGTACAACTGATAGTTCGATGCCCCAATATGTTTCTTAGGATTATAGCTGTTTATTAAATGTCTAACCTGTAAGAACTTAAAAAGCTCAGAATTTGGTAACTGAAATTTTTTAACCGTGCCTTCAAAGGACAGAAGCGTGTCTCCCTCATACAGGTCTCCCAAGCTGGATATTCCTCTGCTAATCCAAAGATCAAAGTTTGAATTAGGAATCACCCACTTCAGGCATGTCATAGGCATGTTTTTAATACTTAGATGAAGCATATCTGGGCGGGCTAATACTGACTTAAAAACTTTCAAAGCAGCGGCCATAGGAGGGGTTATTATTTTGGGCGGAGCTACTGCAATTCGTGAGGCCCACAGGACTGCTTGAAGGGAGGGTGACCCCGACACCTGTCTCTCAATATCCACCCATAATTTGTCCTTATCATCCATCCACCATGCTTTAAGTTGATCAGCAATGGCTGCTTGATAATATGCCTCAACTGACGGGCAACCCAAACCACCTTCTGAGATAGGCAGCAATAGTGTGGAGAGTGGCATTCTTGCCTTTTGTCCCTTCCATAGGAAGTCAGCTAAAACACCCTGTAATTGTGCTAAGAGGTTTTTGGGCCATACAATTGGTAGATTACGGAAGTAATATAATATCTTTGGCATTAGTATCATATTTAGAGCTGCTATTCTGCTTATCCATGAAATGGGCATATTCCTATACGACTGCGTATCCTTAGTTATGGCTTGTTTGAGGGCATGAAAGTTAGTTGGAGTTAAGTTGCTAATGGAGTATGTAAGGGTGATCCCCAAGTACGAGATTAAGCCTGATTCCCATTTGAAGGGGTATTTAGAGGTTATTCTGTTCTTCGTATGATGGGAAACATGAATCCCCAGTATTGAAGACTTGGATGCGTTTAATTTATAATAGCTCAGTGAGCCAAAATGGTCCAGTATAGAAACTACTGCTTTAAGGGAGGGTTCAGGGTTAGATAGGCACAGAACCACATCGTCGGCAAATAATCCTATCCGATGCTCCTTTTCCCCTATATTAATTCCCTTCACCCCAGTATCTAACCTTATTGCCCGAGCCAAGGGTTCCATGACCAGAGCAAAAATCACAGGAGACAGGGGGCAGCCCTGACGGGTGCCATTGGTTATATTGAACAGACGGGATAATACGCCTGAGTTATAAACCCGGGCTGAAGGCGTTGAGTATAGAGCCAGTATTGCTTTTAGAATTGGCCCTTCTATCCCAAAGGATTTCAGTGTACACCGGAGGTAGCCCCAGTGTACCCTGTCGAACGCCTTCTCCGCATCCAAAGTCAGGAGCAGAGAAGGCGTTCGCCGCGATTCCAAGATGGATATTATGTTAATGAAACGGCGGGTTCCATCCGTGGTTTGCCGTCCTTTAATAAAGCCTACTTGGTCTGGATCTACAATCACTGGAAGGATCTCAGCAAGGCGCGCAGCTAATATTTTTGCGTATAGTTTTAGATCCGAATTTAATAAGGAGATGGGAATGAAATTGGGGGAGGCAGTGCTGGGTTTCCCGGGTTTAGGAAGCGTTATTATTAACGCTTGCAGCATTTCCGACGGGATAAATACCGTTTTCATAAAGTTGTTAAACAATCTCGTTAGGTATGGGGTGAGGATGTTTTGGTGTAGTTTAAGGTATTCATTTGAGTACCCATCCGGCCCTGGAGCCTTATTCTTTTTTAGGGATGAGATGGCTTTCTTTACTTCCTCGATAGTAAAGGGCAAAGATATGTCGTCCTTCATTTTATTATTTAGTTTTGGTAGGTTAAGGGAGTTTAAGAACCGTTTAATGTTAGCTTCACACGGTTGCGATACCTTATCATCCCCTTCCAAGTTGTATAATGAGCCATAATACTCTGCAAAAGAGTCAGCTATACCTTGAGGGTCCATTATTTTAGTTTGCTGCTCGTTGATTATGAACGGGATACGAACTTTAGCTAATTTTGCCTTAAGGCAATTTGCTAGGAGTGCATTGGACTTGTTCCCCATCCAGTAATGTGTCATTTTTAATTTCTGCATTGCAAAGTCATATTTATAAGCATTATGTTGCTGTACTTGGGATGTTATAGAAGATATCTGTTTTGCTCTATCGGCAGAGAATGACTGCTTATTGAGTCTGTGTAGTGTAGCTAAGGAACCTAGTAATGCGCTTTCTTTAGCAGTATGGACCTTCTTGTTGTGGACCGATTGTTTAATGAAATGGCCTCTGAGGGTGGCTTTGTGTGCACACCATAGGGTAGGGTCAGGTACCTCATTGTTGTCATTTATACGAAAGTATTCCTCTAGTGCATGGGATGTTGTGGGAATATAATTCCTATGTTGCAGGACATAGTTATTGATGCGCCAAACCTGTGTATGCGGAACGTTGAACTCTTCTTCAACTGCAATTATTATGGTCGCGTGGTCAGACCACGTGATAGTTCCTATGGATGTCTCTGACACCAAGTCTAGTAGATTTTTTTCAATTAAGAAGTAATCTATTCTGGTGTAGATCTTGTGGGGGTTAGAATAGAAAGTAAAATCTCTCTCTGTGGGGTGGCGTATACGCCAAATATCATACATTCCGTACTTAAACAGCGTGTTGGCATAAGGGGTAGGTTCATTAGACCTGTTGGATGTAGTTGAATCCATAGAAGGCCATATTGCTTGATTAAAATCCCCAGCTATAATTAATAATCCTTCCTTTACTTTTTCTATCTTTGCTAGTACTTTTTTAAGAAAGCTATGTTGATTGGTATTAGGACTATAGACTGATGCAATTGTGTACTGGGTGTTGTTAATATAACACAGCATTATAATATACCTCCCCTTTGGGTCAGTGATTATCTCTTTTGGTTCATAGGACAATGTGTCACGAATCACGATTGTGACCCCACATCTCTTGTCAACCGCAGGCGCATGATAAATGTACGGAAACTTTTTATGATTTAGTCTAAAACTGTCAGGCAGGTTTAATCTAGTTTCCTGCACACATAATATATCAGCATGCGATTTAATGGCTTCTCTCCACGCTGAGGATCTTTTGAAGGGCGAATTAAGCCCCTTTGCATTAATAGAAAGAATTTTAAATACCATTGGTTGATAATACAAGTTTATATAGAGCTGCACTGTTACAGACAAGAGATGTGAGATCCCCCCGGACTAGAACCCCACACCTATACATGCACAGACGTCTCACCCCATACTGAATAGGTGCTGTCGAAGCCATACCCAATCTGACATAGATAAAAACCAATTTAACAATAACTACCCCTATAAGGGGAACTTCAAAATAACATAATGTTACAAATCTTAAAGTGAACATTACCATTGGGGAAAGGGTCACACCTTGACCGCATCGGCATCCCAACAGTGGAATAAACACTTACGCACAGCCTTAGAGCCGTGCGGATTACCTGAACGACCCAGGTGGGAAACAGAGTAAGAGTTAGCTTAAGTCCCATTTTCTTAAGGCGGTACGCTTCTTATTTTTGCGAAGTACTGTGGACCACTCTTCTGGTACTGCATTAGAAGACAAACGTCTTTTGGATGGGGTAGGGGTTTCCCCCCCCCCCCATTAGATCCCATTCCTTGCATAATCTTAGTCCTTCCTCTGGAGAACCAGCCGTGACTTTGCTTCCATTTCTGGTAATTATTAGCTTCACTGGGAAACCCCAGCGGTATGGGATGTTGTTAGATCTCAAGATATTAGTGCAACTGGAGAACTCCCTCCTTCTCGCCATTGTAGACGCCGATAAATCAGCATAAACTGTAATATCCTTGAATCGCGTTGGGAGGACAGGGGATGATCTGGCCGCTGCAGCAATCTTTTCTTTAGTATGGTAAAAATGAATGCGGGCAATTACGTCCCTTGGTGTTGATGGTGGTAAGTGCTTTGGCTTGGGAAGCCTATGAGCCCTGTCAATGATGAGATCTCTTTGGTCTGCATCTGGTATTAGACAAGTGAAATAGTCGGTCAGTAGCCCAGAGAGCTCTTCTTGCTTTACCGCTTCCGATATGCCGCGAAAGCGTAAATTGTTCCTACAGGAACGGTCCTCTATGTCTGCCAGTTTGGCCCTTAGGGCTCCCAATTCCTCCTCCATGTTAGTTGTGACATCAACTACATCATTGTGGGCAGTAGTCAGTTCCGCCATTTTTGTCTCTATATGTGAAGTGCGGTCCCCTAATGCGGACACTTCTGTCTTAATTGACTGGATAGAGAGATGCAGTTCCTTAGTAATATTAGCCTGCAGTTAGTAATGATTTCATGGAGTCCATGGTGATGGATGCTTGTGCATTATCGCAGTCAGGGGTAGCTGAGAGAGGTGTGCGGGCATTGAGTGGTGTAACCCACATACCTGGCTCCTGCTGGAGGTGTTTCTGCGCCGAGACTCTAATTGGCGGGGTTGAAGTAGCTGGGACCTCCGTATCCAACACCGTCTCATGCCCCATCAGCGACGCTGGACTGCTTACCGAAGACTCCATGGTAAGTAAGGGTTCTGAGAGGTGTAAGTTCTCCTCCGGTTCTGGAGGAGGAGATGGCGGCGGTTTGCTGCCTATTTCCGAGGCCGCAGACGACGCCATGAGGTCGGCGCCATCTTGGATAGATTCGGCCGCCGAGAAAAACCTGGTGAGTTACAGCGGACTCTTGTTTTTTCGTCCTTTTGCCATCACCGCTTTAGTTCTCGATCCTTTGGGAATGATTTCGGTGTATTTCCCACCGGAGGGTCGAAAGCTATGTGCCGCTAGAGACCACTGAGCAGCGGAGCCAGCGCTCTACACGTCTGCCTCCATGCGCAGCAGGACACGCCCCCCCCCCGAGGCTATTTCGTTTTAACCCCTTCATTACAATGTGCTGATAGCACATTGAAAATCCCCATATACTGCCATACTGTAGTATGGCAGTATATGGTAGGATCGATCAGACAACCTAGGGTTAAAGTACCCTAGGGAGTCTGAAAAATAGTATAAATAAAAATAAAAAAAGTTTAAAAAAAAAAATGATAATAAAAAACCCTAAAATTTCAAATCACCCCCCTTTCCCTAGAACTCACATAAATATAAATAAACAGTAAAAAATCATAAACACATCAGGTATCGACGCGTCCGAAAATGCCCGATCTATCGAAATATGATAACGGTTTTTCAATGCGTTTAACCCCGTAACAGAAAATAGCGCCCAAAGTCGAAAATGGCACTTTTTTGCCATTTTGAAAAATATAAAAAAATCTATAAAAAGTGATAAAAAGGTTGTACAGTCCTAAAAATGATATCATTGAAAATATTATCAAATTTCGCAAAAAATGACACCACCCACAGCTCCGTATAAAAAACTTATTAGCGCCAGAAGTTGGCAAAATCAAAAAAATTATTTTTGTACAGGAGGTTTTAATTTTTGTAAATGTATGAAAACATTATAAAACCTATACAAATTTGGTATCCCTTAATCGTACCGACCCAAAGAATAAAGTAGACATGTAATTTGGGGCGGTCAGTGAAAGACGTAATATCCAAGCCCACAAGAAAATGGCGCAAATGCTTTTTTTCACCATTTTCATTGCATTTGGAATTTTTTTCCCGCTTCTGAGTACATGGCATGGAATATTTAATAAAATAAAAATTTAAGGTACAGTATGGTAACATTTACAGTAAAATGGACGATGGTAATGTTGTTGTTGTATGCCTTATGTTTATGAGCGACAGTTTCCCTGCTATATACCTGCATATCATAAGAATTTAAATTAAAAAAAGGACCATGTTAAATTCAAATCTGTTTTTTTTAATTTTTACCGGTGTTTTGTATGCGTTGGAAAAGGGGTAGTCTTATACGGCGAATATATCTTAAACTCTATGGGGGTCATTTATTAAGGGCCCGATTCGCGTTTTCCCGACGTGTTACCCGAATATTTCCGTTTTGCGCCGCTTGTACTTAAATTGCCCCGGGATTTTGGCGCACGCGATCGGATTGTGGCGCATCGGCGCTGGCATGCGCGCGACGGAAATCGGGGGGCGTGGCCGAACGAAAACCCGACGTATTCGGAAAAACCGCCGCATTTAAAAACCGAAAATGTGTCGCATAAGGACCGCTTACCTTCACCTGGTCCAGCTCGGTGCATTCCGGCGCGATGAGTTTACTTTCAGCGCAGCAGCGCCACCTGGTGGACGGCGGAAGAACTACCTTATTAAATCCCGGCCGGACCCGAATCCAGAGCGGAGAAGCCGCCGCTGGAACGCGAATGGACCGGGTAAGTAAATTTGCCCCTATATTTTAAACAGGAAAGTAGGGGGGGTCATCTTATACACCAGGTCGCCTTATACGCCGGAATATACGGTATATATATATATATATATATATATATATAAATATATATGAAGCGATGTGTTATATGTGGGGAGAGTGCGGTCAGTTGTGTTGTGAGGGGTATATATTATTTAGGAGTGCAGTGTTGTTATCTAGGAGACTTTATACCGTAAGTGACTGTGGCATTTTTAGGGACGCCGGGTGGATATGCTGCACGGAGCTGAATATATCTGGCCGTGAACTCAGCAGTGATAGGTAATAAAGTCCTCCTGATGGAAGAGATTGTCATCTATAAGGTACTAGATGCCACTAATGACTCTCAGAACCTGCAGTCAGTCACAGTGTCAGTGCGCTGTCTGTGGGGATGTTAATTGTTAGTAAAGTTTTCAGCATTTACTAAACAGGGAGCGGGGGCAGCATTTTAATATTCGCCTCAGGCAGCAAATATGCTAGAATCGGCCATGCACATAACCATATAAATACATTGTTGTTCACACACATTTATTCACACATGTACTCCAACATACACTGACATTTTACACTCTATGATATAAGTGGCAGTAATTTATTGATGTTTCCTCCCTGTGGAGCCCTCAGTCAGCAGAGAGTTACATGTAGGGGAAGGGAGGACACACCGCCGTGTGAATGTACCCTAAGGCCGGTGACACACATGGCGTTTGTTGCGTTTCTGCTGCAATTTTGAACGCATTGAAAATGCTTTTGTTTTTCAAATGTTTGGGTTTTTAAAAACACAATGGTTGATGTGCGTTTATTGCATGCAGCTGTATCTCTTGGAATTTGTTAAGACGCAGTGGGGGACATTTACTATGGCGTTTCCGCCAGTTTTGTGGTGCTCTCACCACATGTTCAGCTCTCCGACCTATTCATTAGCTGGCCGCGCCAGAAAAAATGCCTTTTTCAGCATGCTCCGCCTCTTCTCCAAAAAGGGGGCGTGGCTTTGGCAGGATGGAAACTCATACACAATTAATATGCGTCGCAGCCATTTTTGAGCGCTGTAAGCTGGCGGAAAGTAGACCAAAAGAAATTTGGTCTAGCAGGGACACAAAACAGTGCTATTGCACCGTTGCCTGTTCTCTGATTGTTGGACACATTTCTGGTGCTCGGGACAGATTTTGGTCCCAGGGACAGAAAATGCTCTTGGCGCCAGAACTGTATCTGCACAGCTCCACAATATTAAGGGTGATGTCAGACGTAGCGCTTTGTCTGCGCTTGCAAATGCAGACAAAGCCACGCCCACCAGGGCGGGCCCCGACCCGATCGCATCAGCGCTTCTGTGGAAACGCCTGCAATCTGGAATGAGCCGCCGGTGTTTTGCATTAAATTAACGCAAAACCATAGAAACGCCGATGCGATCGAGCCGCGGCCCGCCCCAGTGGGCGCGTCTTTGTCTGCGTTTGCAAGCGCAGACAAAGCGCCACGTCTGACATCACCCTAAGGGTGAAGACACACGTGGCGTTTTTAGGCCGTTTTTGGTCCGTTTTTAGTAGTGCGAAAAAAAAATTATTGGTGAAAAAAACTGTAAAAAACTCAAAAACAGCCCCAAAACGGCCTAAAAACGCCACGTGTGTCTTCACCCTGCGATTGTTAAGCCGATTGCATGCGTTTCTCTGGAAACGCATGTGCGTTCGCGCCGAGGACCTCCCCCTGTGCGCTAGCATCGCATTATGAACGGACGCCTAGCGGTACGTGTGACCGCGGCCTAAATCTGTATCTTCTTTTCAAAGCCAATGCAGACACCGAAACTTTATGTAAATGTCCCCCAGTTATCTTCTCCCTGCTGCTTGTGCATGTAATCACATCATGACCACAAACGCATGCGTTTTCCAAAACGCAACCGCTTCGAAAAACACAATGAAAACGCACCTTAACGCAGGGGAGAAAACGCCTAATTAAGGCACTTTTTCCAAAAACCCATTGAAAAAGCCAATATGCAAATATAATGCGTTTTTCAAGGATGCACCATATGGCATCGGCCTTAATGATAATTCCTCAGCGATTATGATCCACACCTGCTTATGATCCAAAACTGCATCTGAAAAACTGAACGTGTGGCTTCACCCTCAGGGCACGTTCACACAATGCGTTTTTGACACATACCAAAGTCTTCAGCCTTGATCACATTTTATATTGCGTTTCCACTGCATTTGCTAAAACGCAATGTAACCTCAGCATGTGATCAAGGCTGAAGCCTTTGGAATGCATCAGAAACGCAGCAAAAAACGTGATGCATCATGTGAATTCACCCTCAAAGAAACACTTAACACTTAACTAGTCCGCAATCATTGCAGTACTAGTACGGCGCGAGGGCACCCAGGCTCTTCTGTGCCACCACGTCACGTGAGATGCTAACATCGCCGTGGGACGTACGTTACATAGGCAGGAGAATCCTGACTGGCCAATTGCAGCGTTTATAGGCTGAAAACGTGTTGTTTAGCTCCCTCTTCCTTCAGTGGCTCGATTTTGGTTTGGTATCACTGGAGAGAGGAGCAGAGCCTTACTGTTTGAAGCAAAACGCTATTTTCCTATCTGATCCTTATTGTTCCTTATTGTTCATCTTGCGTGATCACACTTGTCTTCTGTTTTCTCCCATTTCCTGTCTGTCCCTTCGGAACCAAAACGCACTTTTCAGTGCGCTGTGTTAGCGTTGTTCTGCACTGGACGCACTTTTCAATGTGTTGTGTGAATAGCACTGCACAGTATCTTCAGCGGTCGTTAGGTTGTCTTAGAACAGGCTAGGTGCACATATGTTTTTAATTTGGTGCCTGGTAATATTTTTTTCCAGAGCGCAGTAAGTGTACCTGTAGTTGGGTGTACTTATCTATTTTTTTTTTGCGTACCATCTGTGCGGCTTGTTCGTGTACTTTGGTGCGCATTATAATTTTTTTTTTGTGTGTGCCATCTTTGCAGCTTGTCCGTGTGATTTAGTGCACATTATTTCATTATTTTTTTGTGTGCCGGTAGTTGGTGCACATCATCTCATTTTTCTGGTGTACGTTCTCTAGTTTTTTTTCTGAGGCACATTCTTATTGTTTTTTTTGTGTGTGCAATGTCTAAGGCCGCGGTCACACGTGCCGCTAGGCGTCCGTTCCTAACGCGATGCTAGCGCACAGGGGGCGGTCCTCGGCCCAAACGCACATGCATTTCCAGAGAAACGCATGCGATCGGCTTATCAATCGCATGCGTTTACCTGGAAACGCATGTGCATTCGGGCCAAGGACCTCCCCCTGTGCGCTAGCGTTGTGTTATGACGGACGCCTAGCGGTACGTGTGACCGCGGCCTAAGAAGACGTACCAAACATGTGAGCATAGACGAGTCCCTGGTACAATTTAAAGGGAGACATCAATTCCGCCCAATAAGAGGGCAAGGTATGGCATGAAGATGTATAAGCTGTGCGAAAGTACCTACAAGTTCACGGTATATGAAGTGAAGGGCTCCAATATTGTGCCCCCAGAATGCCCCCCCCCCCCCCTTCCTGGGTGTTACAGGGAAGATAGTGTGGAATTTGGTGCACCCACTTCTGGACCAGGGCTACTACTTCTACCTGGACAATGTCTACACCAGCACTACCCTGTTCAAGTGCCTCGCTTCCAGAGAAACTGCGGCATGCGGCACTGTACGCAGAAATCAGGTGATTGCTTGTTCACGTCCCATGGTGAAAAAAGTGTAAAAAAAAAGGTTATTCAATAAAAAATAAAGTAAGAAATCAATAAAAATGCCCATAAGCCCCATAACATATAAAGAGACATATAACAGCAAAAAAAAGTCTAAATCATAAAACAAACCCCACATATATAGTATCACCGCGTCCGTAACAACCCGTAGAATAACCCTAAATAATTATTGAACCTGCACGATGGACTCCGTTAAAAAAAACTGTTATAAACCCTCCAAAAATTATGATTTTTACCCAATCAATCTGACAAAAAATGCAATAAAAAGTGATAGAAAACATATGTACTCCAGAACGATACTGGTACAAAGGGAAACATGTGCCGCAAAAAAAAAGCCATGAACCAGCTCCGTAGCCAAAAAAGTAAAAATGTTATGCCACTTGGAAGACGGCAATACAAAAATTATAGATTTTTCCCACATTAGGGTTTTATTTGACAAATTCAGTAAAACGTAAGAAAAAATATTCATGTATGGTATCCTTGTAATCGTATCGACCAATAGAATAAAGATAACATGATTATTAGGCTTTACGGTGAACACCAAAAAAAGTAAAAAAAATCCCGTACAGAATTGATGCTTTTCTACTCCTGCCCTCAGAGTTCCTAAATTTTCAACAGTAGGGGAAACCAACCCTAAAATGGTAACACTGGAAAAATTATCTACTTTTCTTGTCACATGGCCCCAATAACGCAAAAGCTAAAATTTTATAGCCTACAAAAGGCGCCAATGAGGAAACTAAAATCCTGGAAGCTGCAGGGCGCACCTTCCCTTCTGCGCCTCACTGTGCGCCCCTAAAACAAGTAACGGCCACATGTGGGAGGTCTCTGTACTCAGGTGAAATTGTAGAACAAATTGTATGGTGGGTTTTCTCTTTTTCTCTTTTGGAAATGTGTAAATTTTAGGGCTAAATGAACGTATAACCATCAAAATTTCACCTCCATTTTGATTCAATTACTATGAAGATCTCCTAAAAGCTGTTTCTGATAGTTTGGGGGGGGGGGGGGGTGCAGATTTGAAAATGGGTTGGTTATTTAGGGGGTTTTGATGCTAAATTTGTAAAATTTAATTCAAAACTGTATTTATCCCCAAAATAGTTAATTCTGAAAATCCGGGAAAGCGATATTCGATTTGTAAGCCGTGTGACGTCAAAATAAATTATCCAGACATTTCAAAAATTATGAAAATGTATAGTAGACATATGGGAAATGTTATTCACCTAATTATTTAGATGTTAAATCTATCTGCCTGAAAACGCAATGATTTGGAAAATGGCAACATTTTTAAAAAATTCATCATTTTTTCTTTTTTTTGGAAATAAACGCAAAACTTAGCAGCCGACATTTACCACTAAAATGAAGTACAATATGTGGGGAAAAAACAATCTCAGAATCGTTTTGATAAGCAACAGTGTTCAAAAGTTATAAACATATAAAGTGACGCAAGTCAGAATCCAATAAATGGGGCTGAGCTTTAAGCCACAAAACGTAAAACAAATTATGGAAATAAAATGAAGACCAATAACAAAAAGGTTTTTACAAAAAAGAAAATTGTGGTTTGCCTTTTTGCACAAAAGGTAGAACATTTGAAACTTTGAAATATGTCATTTTTTTCAAATTTTTCCTAAGTTATTGAATTGTTGCCCTCCAAAAAAGAAAGTGATTATGACCACAGGACGAGACACTGGTCAAATTTTAAAAAAAGGACTGAGCCTTAACTTACAAACAGGCTGTATCCTTAAGGGGGTTAAACAACACCCGTCCATTGCCAGAGGCTTCAAAAAATTGGTGGCTCCAATCTTGGCGAAGATCGTTTCCCCTTGTGACGTCATCACGGGGCGGCGATCGGTTGCAATGACAGCCTCAGGTCTTCTGAAGACCCGTGGCTGTCTCGTTTTAACCCACTCATTACAATGTGCGATTTGCACATTGTAATGAACGAGGAGGTAAATACCCATACTTTAGTGTGTTAGTATATGGTAAGATCGATCAGACAACCTAGGGTTGAAGTACCTTAGGGCAGTGGTGGCGAACCTGTGGCACTGGTGCCAGAAGTGGCACTCAGAGCCCTCTCTATGGGCACCCAAGCAGTCTCTCGGGCAAAGAGTTGGTCAGATAGGACCTCCTCCTACAGTTCCAGGCAGCCCATGATGTTTGGTTTTCAGTGCTATTTTAAAGCGACATATCCTTGGCTACCTGTAAATGCATGAGGAGTGGATAGAGCTGGATTATCATTGGAGCCCCTGCCTTGGGCCTGCAATTCTACCTGTTTAAATGACCCTAGACGGAAACTACAATGATAATCTGAATTTCTCCTTCCTTGTACTGTATTGGTCTTCTGGCCACCAATATGATTGAAAGTTGTGACAGAGCAAGGAGGAATAAATAACTGCTTATATTGTCATGTGGGCACTTTGAGAAAAATAAGTGAGTTTTGGTTGTAGTTTGGGTACCCCGTCTCTAAGAGGATCACTGCCCTAGGGGCAGATGATTTAAATTTTTTTTCAATTATATAAAAAAAACCTAAAAGTTCAATTCATTCCCCTTTCATTAGAACTGATATAAATATAAATAAACAGTAAAAATGATAAACACATTAGGTATTGCGGCGTCTAAAAATGCCCAATCTATCAAAATATAATACCGGTTTGTCACTGCGTTTAACCCCGTGAAGGAAAATATGGCTCAAAATCAAAATGCCACTTTTGAAAAATGTAAAAAAATTCTATAAGAAGTGATCAAAAGTTTGTACAGTCCTAAAAATGGTAGCATTGAAAATGTCATCAAATATCACAAAAAAATTACACAACTGACTGCTCTGTACACCGAAGGTTTCACTTGTATATGTATGAAAAAAATTATAAAACCTATACAAATTTGGTATCCCTGTTAAGGTACCAACCCAAAGAATTGTCAAGGTAAACCTAGCTGATAGATCAAATCCTGTCATTTCTACTTGTTCTATTTTCCTAAAAGCATTGTAACAGAGACTTTATTTTAAGATGGCGCCGGCATCGGGATTATGACCAAAACAATCAAGGCTAAAGAATGTCAACATGATGTCAATAAGCAACAGCAGGGAAGTTCTCCAATCAAGAGACTACATGAGCTGGGAATTCTCTGCCCCCTTCTGCTTTTTCCTAATTTCTATATAGATGTGTGAAACCAAATAAAGCTTGAGCAGTGCAGATTTGCCTCGGCAATGATAGCATGAGTGAGATTTAAATCAGCAAATGTTGTCTGAATTATTCCTTATGATGTGCACACATGCTAATTGATTAGAAACACCCAGCCAACGCACACTAAGAGAGCATGTCTTAAATCCTACCCCTACAATTGGAGGCACTGCTGAGATTAGAACTCGTGAGCAGGACCAGGAAGTCCCCTCGTTCCAGCACCGTTTGCAGTCTTGGGGTCACCATTTTCCGACTGGGTCTGATCAGCCCACGATCACAGTAAGTTTCAGTTTACATATGTTCTGCTACTTGCATGTGACTTGGGGAATGGTGATACCTGTGGCTGTAGACAGCTGGGATTGAAGGGTAAATATGTATAGCCACCTTGTGTTCTGTGCAGGGTCTGAATTGTTAGACACTTCTGTGTGAAATTGAAACAAGTGCCTTGGCTGCTGTGTATATGTGCTTTGCTGAGCGAGAACAGAAAGGGAGGGGGAGGACATTCCAAGGTAAGATAAGAGATTGAAAAGAGTACAGCGAGAGAGACCCCAGTGAAGATCAGACATATGGGCTGTTAGAATAAGGGGTAAATAGGACAGGTGTTTGCACATCAAACATAGGCTGCCAGAATAAGGAGAAAAGGATGGATATTTGCCCACCAGACATAGGCTGCCAGAATAGGAGAACAGGTAAAGACCGGGTGTCTGGGGATTTTGACAGGAATTAGGGGAAAAGGGAGATCTTTTAGCGGGGACCTTCTGATAAACCTCTAACTAACATGTAGTGAATTAAGTCTCCTTAGCTGGTGATTGGGGAGCTTGATTACAGCCCTAAAGCTGTGAGCAGCTGCACGGTAAGGGTCTCGGACAAATTATGCTGCAGTTTCGGAATAAAAAGGACGTCCTCCCAGAGGGAACCACTGGTGCGCTAGCGATAGTTCAGTGCAGAGAAGGGAAAGATGTACAGACAGAAGATTGGCTTGATGTAAGTAGACAGAAGGTTGTTGAGTTAAGTAGGACTGTTGGAAAAGTGCAAGTTGATATGATGGAACAGAAGGGCTGGTAGTTTTGCGGTGAAAAGAAAAGTAGTAGTGAAGGCTTGAAGGTTTACGGATGTGTTAGAGGATCTGATGATTGTACAAGTGAGAAAACTTGATCAGATTTGCAAACAGACACTTAGAGCCTCTGGCTTTGATGGACCGACCAAGACAGAGTGACAGAAATCCTTCAGAGTGCCCTTTGAGAAAGAGACAGGCGATAAGGGTCATTTCAAGTTTTTGATGTGGAGAGAATTTGAGAAAAAAGCGATTTTATTATATTTTCCTCGGATGGAAAGATGTCATCTGGAATGCAGACTCCACCCCTGTATCTGGTGGTTAGAGAAGATGACATGCCCTACCATCCTTCAGTGGCGGCCATCTTCAGACAGTTATATTCCCTTCAAGTCCCTGAAAGTTAATTGCCTATGACTCTACTCTGTTGGCAGCCATAAAGGCTGATTGTGAGGCTTTCTTGTAGGTTGGCAGCTGAGCACCCTCCAGGATTCTAGGCAGATGTTTGAAATAAACGCCGGCAGGTGATATTTCACCATTTCCGGCTTCTGCTAAGAATGTTGGAGTGTGGGATGTTGTTTGTTTGGGTATGGTCTAGTTAAAACTTATTTGATCCTGATTATTAGAGAAAAATTACTATAAAAAGTGTTGCAATGTCTTTGGTACCTGCTTTCTGGAGTTTAAAGAGTTAACGAGGGTCAGATCATGGGGGCAGAAATCTGCATGGTTGAGTTTGGCATCTGTGTCTGTGAGAACTGACCTTGACGTTCACAGAATGCTGAACTTGTTTACAAATGGTGGGGGCACGGCGCTGCTCCTTTTTCTGACAGCCTTAAAAAATAAGGAAGGAATTCTGACAGCCTTAAAAAATAAGGAAGGAATTTGCTTGTGATACAAGCCCTGTTTATGCCACGTAATGTCGAGGATGTCCGCTGTGTACCCCAAGAACGAGCCCCCCAACTGTATTACAGAGCCTATGACTGACTTTTATTCCTTTATGACCAAAAACTAACATAAGTGTACCTGGATTTTGTTGAGACGTTGGAGTCTGGCCAGAAGTTTATAGATAGTTAAGAGAATCCCATATGTCTAAGCGAGATAAAGCGGAGACCAATGTTAATGGACTAGAGACATCTCTGCCAGACTTGATGTACAGAGGGACAGCCAGGAGGAAACAGAGACCACGATCGGTAGTTTCACAGACCGCTGCTAAAGTGACTCTAACAACACTTCCGGTCCTTGACGAGCCCAGATCAAGGGGGCGTGCTTCAACTGCGGGGAGGAGACATGACTGAAGTGACTGTAGTGAGTGGCTGAGACGGCCCCATCAGGGCAGGATAAGGGGTGTGGTAACGGACGAGGGCGTCAGCGAGAACAGCCCCCCCTAAACAGAGTTAGCGCCTTTCATTGTAGAACTGTCCCCTGCTAGCCCGATGAAGATTTAACCCATTCCCGGTCAAGAAAAAGACCCAGAAAGAGACGGATGCATGTAGGATGGCCAATGACCTCCAAGCTGCCAATGAGTGTCCCACACTGGCAGCAGTTCCAGAGAATGACATATTATTCACTGTTATTGATTTGGCAAATGTTTTCCTCTCTGTGCGCTTACATGAAGATTGCCAGTACCTATTTGCCTTTATCAGTTCAGTATTCCAGTATACCTGGTGCAGATCCCCACAAGGGGGGTAAAACTCACCCAGCCAGTACTCCATACTACACGGCCCTACAGGAAGTAGACTGGCAGAATAGCCCCTTTCTGATTATTCTCTTGTTTTTGTGCCTCCATTTTGCAGGTTTGCTAGAATGCATTTATTGATGTTATGTGTTTTCTGTTCCAAAAGGGTTGCAAAGTTTCCAGAGACAAACTCCAGTACTGCCAGGAGAAGGGGGTCTTCCTAGGCCACTGCTTTTCAGCCACAGGCAGACACCTAACAGAGGAAAGAAAGCTGGCAGTCCAGAATGTGCCCTACCCTGAGGGGAACCTCTTCACATGTTTCTAGGACTGCCTAGCTACTGCAGGCCTGGGTAAAGGTCTGCTGCCTCCAGCCTGATGTTGCCCCTTGATAACTGAATTGCCCCTTTCCCATTTGCCCTAAGTCAGGAGGCAGTTGATGCATTCCATGGTCCTAAGCTGGCAAATCCTGTCTGCCTTGGACCTAGGCACACCCCACTGAACCAGACCTTTTATTTTATTTTGCACTGAGTAGGCCACGCCATAGGTGTCTTAGCCCAGGATCGTGGTGGCCTCCCCAGTGGCCCACTATTAGGCCCGGTTAGACAAGGCCAGTGAGTTGATCCCAGATCCTAGATTACTCAGTTACAGTGCAAACCCCGCATACTTTGCACAGTGCCCTCACCCAAGTACAGCCCAAGCATCTGAGCAAAGGCCAGACAGCTCAGACTCCAGTATACTCTCCTGATGCCCCGTCACACTGAAAAGGTGCACAGCTCTGAATCTTGCCATTCTGTCACAAGCCTTCCAGGATTCAGAAGGGGGGGGGGAGAAGGGTTTTTAACCGAGAGAAGAGTGTTTAACCCAGATGTTGAGTTTTTTCTCATAGATGGCTCCAGGTCTGCAGGAGAAGACGGTTCTACACAGGATATACAGTGGTCAGTTGCTCACGTGAGGTAGTAAAAGCAGAACCACTCCCTCCACACAGGTCAGCGCAGGAGGTGAAGTGATGGCACTCAGGAAAGTGCTACAGCTGGTGGAAGGTAAAAGGGCAAACATCTATACTCAAGGTATAGTTCAGGGGTCTAAACACGACTATGAACCCATATGGAAGGCTAGATATTTCCTCACCTCTGCAGAGACCCCCTAAGAATGGCACGCTGATTAAAGAGATCATGGATGCTCTCTTACTTCCACAAGAGGTGGGGATAGTAAAAGTAAAAGCACACATAGAGACTGTCCAGAAGTCTCAGCGGTGAGTTCTGAGCTAAAAAGTTTGATCCAGAGGTGTTCCAGTCCCCTGTGGCCCGAGAGTCATCAGAAGTGAAGGAAGTTTGGAGGAAAGCTGGAGCCCAGATGCCGATGTGACCTGGATGCTGGGAGAGAGGGTGTGCCTGCCCGGAGCCCTGTAGCCGACAGTAAGTCAAGTAGCCCACAGACACAAATACATCCAAAATGGCCATGCTGGTGCTCATAAACCGCATGTGGTTTGCCCGGGCATTACTATCCCTGTCACTAGACTAGTGAAAGCCTTTATAGTCTCTACCCGCCACAACCCGGGTAAGGTGGTAAAGACCCCACAGAAGGCCCTTACTTTCCACAGACCCTATAGCTGATTGCAGGAAACCAGGTGGAACATGCCATACAGTTGAGCCAGGCCTTGAAAAAGGTCGGCAAAAGTGTTTCTGATTCCTTTTTCAGATCCAGACAGAGACCTCAGGATGCATAACCTGAAGCCTGGAGACTACGTGGTGGTAATGAGATACCAGAGAGAAAGAGTCTGGAGCCTCGCTACGGCGGTCCTTTCCAAATCCTGCTGACCAGCGCCACATCTGTGAAGCTAGAGGGAAGCCAACATGCTTCGACTCTTTCTATTGCAAACTTATTCTTCATGCAGTCTTTTGACTGACTGTATTTTCAGGGACACCCCAACCATGACTATCACTGTATCTATAGGGGTGACCAGGATGCCCCCAGGGTAGGAGACTTTACCTACGGTTGGTGCAGGCAATGACCTTCTTTAACATTGACAGCACAGGTAACCCTGTATTAGCAGTGTCTGATGTCTACAGGATTTGTGGGGATAGAACAGTTAGGTCAGGCTGGGAATGTTTGTTCAACCACTTGGCAAATGAGGTTTAATTTGGATAAATGTAAGGTTATGCAGGCTAATAATCCAATGACAAAATATGTCCTTGGGAGAAAAAATCTGGGAGAGTCCCTTGTTGAGGACCTGGGGTACTAGTAACATCATGCAATAAGCTGCCTCTAAAGCCAGTAGGATCTTGTCATGTATCAAAAGTGGTATGGACTCTCGTGATAAGGATCTAATATTACCACTGTACAAGGCATTGGTTGGGCCTCACCTGGAATATGCTGTCCAGTTTTGGGCACCGGTCCATAAAAAGGATGCCCTGGAGCTGGAGAGGGTTCAACGTTGAGCCACAAAAATGACAAGAGGTATAGGGGGTGGAGACCTTGACGCTGGTGACCGGCACATGCCATTCAGAGATACACCAAAAAAAAGGTAATTTAAATACAAAAATTGTGAATTGTCACCCAGATAGGGACGTCATTTAACAAGGAAAACATATGATATGGTGGTATCTAACTCTTACTTGGCCGGGCAAACACGATGCAATATGATTATTAGTCACCAGCTAGTCTCTCTGTATTTTAGTGCAATAATTTTTAAACTTTTCCTCACTTTTTCTATTTTTCTACTTTTTCCTAAGTTTTTAAAACAAATATATGGCTGTGACCTCCTAAACTTTTTTGTGATATATATTTGGCATTCCCCTAATTAAATGTAATGTTTTGTATCTTTTTAAATAATTGAATTCTAAATAAAAGATTATACCTTCTAACACTACAAAAACAATCGCCACCTAGTGGTGTTTATTTATAGGTGCATTGGATTAATTCTCATGTGCGGTGAGAGAGATTTTTTCTATATTAAGGGGACATAATATGTCTAAAAGAGGACATCTACTATTGTTATAAATCCTGTATTAGCAGTCTGATGTCTACAGGATTTGTGGGGATAGAACAGTTAGGTCAGGCTGGGAATGTGTTCAACCACTTGCAAATGAGGTTTATTTTGGATAAATGTAAGGTTATGCAGCTAATAATCAATGGCAAAATCATGTCCTTGGAGAAAAAATCTGGGAGAGTCCCTTGTTGAGGACCTGGTACTAGTAACATCAGGCAATAAGCGCCTCTAAGCCAGTGGATCTTCATGTATCAAAAGTGGTATGGACTCTCGTGATAAGGATCTAATATTACCACTGTACAAGGCATTGGTTGGGCCTCACCTGGAATATGCTGTCCAGTTTTGGGCACCGGTCCATAAAAAGGATGCCCTGGAGCTGGAGAGGGTTCAACGTTGAGCCACAAAAATGACAAGAGGTATAGGGGGTCTTAGTTATGAGGAAAGATTAAAACAACTAGATTTATTTAGTCTGGAAAAGAGACGACTACGATTAAATCAAATCAAAAGACGAGGGGCACTGTCTCCATCTGGAGAAATCAAGAAAACCCCACAAGAAAACAGTGCAAATGCATTTTTTCACCAGTTTCATTGCATTAGGAATATTTTTCCCGCTTCCCAGTACACAGCATGGAATATTAAATACAATCACTATGAAGTGTAATTTGTTATGCAGCAAACAAGCCCTCACACAAGGAAAAATAAAAAAGTTATAGATTTTTGAAGGTGGGGAGTGAAAAATGAAAATGCAAAAACAACTCTGCAGTGCACATAACATTAAAGGTGAGGGCTCCACAGGGAACATATCATTAAAGTTGGAGGGCTCTGCAGGGCACGTAACATTAAAGGGGGTCTCAGCTGTGAACAATACATTGAAAGGGGGCTCTGCAGGGGGCATTCCATTACAGGGGGACTTTGCAGGAGACATTACATTAAAGGAAACCTACCACGTGAAATTGTAGTTGTAAGCTTCAAATACCGAGCACCAGTTCAGGGTGAGCAAGTGCCGTAGCATATTTTCGTTATTGTCATAAACCATTGTATTTAAACACTTTTTAAACTATATATGCAAAGCAGCTTCAGCGCACCATGCACGCGACCGTGCGCGAGTGACGTCACCGGTTCTCCGGCACTTCCTATGTAGATCGTGCGCTTGGTGCGCCAAAGCTGCTTCACATATAAAGATTAAAAGGTGTTTAAACCACAATACATCGGTTTATGACAATAACGAAAATATGCTCACCCCATTTAAAAGGGGATACAGATCAACTGCACTCACATTCAAAATCACAGTAGGGCCCTGGCACCTGATAATGTCAGAAAGTCCTACTAAAGAGCACTTAACACCCCAAGAACACTGTCTAATATCCAAAAATGAATCAAACACTTGCAGAGAATGTGTAGCAGATGTGTATGCAGTACAAGTGTATCTATGCAGGAGAATACAGCACCAAGAATATAAGGTGAAATGTTCAACACTCTAAATGGCAATACTGGCACTGAGCTGTAAGCAACCAATCAACTGTATATGCCTAAAAAACTGGTGAAGATGCTGACGACGAACGGGAGTAGTAAACAACAGCTCATAGAGGCAAGGGTGCACCTTCCATAAGGCGAGTTGAGATTCTCGCCTCAGGCGGCGCGCTTCCTGCAACACTAGGGGGCGGCGTCGGTACATCTCCCGGACCCCCCGCACATTCCTCCGACCATCACATTCACCTGCCCGTGGCCGGCACATGTACCTACGCGCGGGCCGACACTTCCCCCCACAGCCCATCCATTCAACACGAGCGCGGCCGGCACAAGTGTAGGGCACAAGTGTAGGGCGGCGCGACCACAGAAACGTCCCCCTGCGCGCCACCCTACACTCCCCCCCACAGCCCGCCTATCTCATCCACTGCCCCGGCACAAGTACCACTCCCCGCCCCAGCCCAATGTCCGCGCTGGTCGAACGTCGAACTTTGAGACAGATGGGCTACAGCAGCAGAAGACCACACCGGGTGCCACTCCTTTCAGCTAAGAACAGGAAACTGAGGCTACAATTTGCACAAGCTCATCGAAATTGGACACTAGAAGATTGGAAAAACGTTGCCTGGTCTGATGAGTCTTGATCTCTGCTGCGACATTCGGATGGTAGGGTCAGAATTTGGCCTCAACAACATGAAAGCATGGATCCATCCTGCCTTGTATCAACGGTTCAGGCTGGTGGTGGTGGTGTCATGGTGTGGGGAATATTTTCTTGGCACTCTTTGGGCCCCTTGGTACCAATTGAGCATCGTTGCAACGCCACAACCTACCTGAGTATTGTTGCTGACCATGTCCATCCCTTTATGACCACATTGTAACCAACATCTGATGGCTACTTTCAGCAGGATAAAGTGCCATGTCATAAAGCTGGAATCATCTCAGACTGGTTTCTTGAACATGACAATGAGTTCACTGTACTCAAATGGCCTCCACAGTCACCAGATCTCTTTCCAATAGAGCATCTTTGGGATGTGGTGGAACGGGAGATTCACATCATGGATGTGCAGCCGACAAATCTGCGGCAACTGTGTGATGCCATCATGTCAATATGGACCAAAATCTCTGAGGAATGCTTCCAGGACCTTGTTGAATCTTTGCCACGAAGAATTGAGGCAGTTCTGAAGGCAAAAGGGGGTCCAACGCGTTACTAGCATGTACCTAATAAAGTGGCCGGTGAGTGTGTGTATATATATATATATATATATATCTGTATATTTGCTGTATATACTGTATGTATGTGTGTACATTCAGTGTGCCACCATGTAAAATATACTATATGGCGGTACGCTATATGTTTTATATGGTATATGGCGGCACACTGTATGTATTATAAGGTATATGGGGGCAGGCTGTATGTATTATATGGTATATGGCGGCACGCTGTATGTATTATATGGTGGCACGCTTTATGTATTATATGGTATATTGGGGCACGCTGTATGTATTACATAGTTTAGTGGCACGCTGTATGTATTATATGGTATATGGCAGCACGCTGTAGGTATTATATGCTATATGGCGTCACGCTGTATGCATAGTAGGGTATATGGAGGCATGCTGTATGTATTATATGCTATATGGCGGCACGCTGTATTGATTCTATATTATTTGGCGGCACACTGTATGCATTATATGGTATATAACAGCACACTGTATGTATTATATGGTATATGGCGGCACGCTGTATGTATTATATGGTATATGGCGGCACACTGTATGTAGTATATGGTATATGGCGGCACGCTGTATGTATTGTATGGTATATGGCAGCACACTGTAGGTATTATATGCTATATGGCGGCACGCTGTATGTATTATATGGTATATGGGGGCACGCTGTAGGTATTATATGGTTTAGTGGCACGCTGTATGTATTATATGGTATATGGCAGCACGCTGTAGGTATTATATGCTATATGGCGGCACGCTGTATGCATAGTAGGGTATATGGAGGCATGCTGTATGTATTATATGCTATATGGTGGCACGCTGTATGTAGTATATGGTATATGGCGGCACGCTGTATGTATTATATGGTATTTGGTGGCATGCTGTATGTATTATATGATATATGCGGCACGCTGTATTGATTTTATATTATATGGCGGATTGTTTTATGTATATTGTTCTTTGTGGTAGCTCGCTGTGTGTATTATATAGTACATGGAGGGAAGCTCTATGTATTTTGCATTGCTTTATTTTCACATTCAACCAATATGATTGGGTCTGGTCCTGACACTCCTTGATATTTTACATGTAAAAGGGGGGGGGGGTCGTTTTTCTATAGTTCCCTTCAGGCAGCAGAAAGGCTAGGTGCACCCCTGCATGGAAGTATACCCAAATCATGTGCAGTGTGGGGATAGGAGCCCGATAAGCACCCCTACCTCAGGTTTGCTCAAGGGGTTCCCTTCCTTAGGGGTGATGAGTGCCTATAAGAAGCCTATCTAGTATTCCTCGTGAGTAGTACTCTTATATGAATAAGTTAATAAATGGTGATGACCTATGTCCAATAGATTCTTATGAACATAAAAATTGATAAAAATTTGTTAACTAGATACTTAATTTCAGGTGCTTAAGCCAGTGTCTATACAAAGTATAAATTGTAAATATTCATGCTAAATAATACCCCAATTAGTACAAACAATATATGTAAAACCAGGAGTCTTTAATGAGCATAAGTCAAAGTTTACATGCACTTGCACAGACATTAAACTTATACTGTATCACAGAATACACTTATACTCATTCATAGTGTTTACAGCACACAGGAGTGTAATCCTTAACTATGTCATGAAACCATTATCCTAGCACACTGCTCGCTCAATTGACCTAACTAAAAACGCATTGCATTTCAATTACGGCGACGACAAAGTGTAAAAACAGAAAAGGGTGTGGAGTGAAAAGGGGAGAGGGTGGGGGTAACAATTGCCTGCAGCTTTATTGAAAGACAGAAACAGAAGGGGAAAAATAAGGAAGGGAACCTAGCAAAAGTACACTTCCTGGTTTGGGTCATTTGCATAATGTATGCATGGCCCACAGTCCCCTGCAAAAGTCCAAATCAAGTGAAAAGTGAGTGTTTCCTGGCGTTTGCCAGATAAACACAGCCTGTAATTCCTAACACACCTAATCTAAGCAAAGTCCAGCATTTCATACAAAAGTCCTGAACTTGTGCAAAGCGTAGATGTCTTGTAAAGTCCAAAAAGCGGCTTCTGCCTGGATTCCCCTTGAGGGAGGCGTGCCTAGCACACAGCAGTGCATCCAAATCCAGTTGGGTGCTAGCGTGGCTTGTTCTTACTGTGACCTCACAGATAAGACATAGATTCCTGCTTAGTACTACAGTGTTGTCTTTGCTGCCACTCAGTAAACCTAGCTAGCACTCGCTTAGATCTAGATGCACCTGAAGAGAACCGGAGAAGAACAAGCGCCTCGAGAAGAAACTCTGCTGGGAAGATTTGCATAGCTCCGCCCCCTTCTTGGAAGCAGAGCAAAGCAAGCCTCCCGGGAATTTCTTCACACCTCCAGAGCAAGCCTGAAAGAAGCCATGGCCTCTTCAAGCAAAGCCACCGGAACAAAGAAACAGAAGAAAATCAAGCACACCCTGGAAGAAAGGATGGAAGAGGAACCCCAGGCCCCAGCAGCTGCTTCTACCCCTGAAGCCTCCTCCTCTGAGCAGCAGCCCCCAGCGGCTAAGCAAACCAGCCAGGAGCCCCCCAAGCTCCCTACCTACATGAGGGACACGGTGGCGCTGCGACTGAAGGAGGTAGACGGAAGGGTGCCGGACATGATCAAGGAAGTGTTCTGCAAGAAAATGCTGCTGGACCAGGGGGTGAAAGCCTCGGACATCTTCGGAATCCAGGCCATGGTCACCGGACTCTTCTACGTGACGTTCATCTCGGTGAACGTCTGCAGAAGATACTTGGAAGCGATCAAGGCGGCGGCCCCGGACTCTACCTTCTCCAACTTTGTCGGCAACTGCTTGCTGCAGAGGGAAGAGAGGACGATTACGGTGTCCATGTGGAACCTCCGGACCCCCGGAAGCGACATCAACACCCTCCTCTCGAGGTACTGCATAGTGGTGAAGGAACAGGCCAAGATCCTGAACTGCTACGGACTCTGGATGGGTAAGTGGACGGCGACCGTCCGGCTCCTGCCGCACCCGGAAGCCAAGGACGGACTCAAACACCTGCCCCAGTCCTTCACGCTGGGGAACTCCTACGGCCTGATTTTCTACCCAGACATGCCGCGGACCTGCCGGAAATGCGGACAAGAAGGGCACGTGATCAAGGCCTGCAAGGAGGAGGCGTGCAAGAACTGCCGGGTGACGGGTCACGTCTCTAAGGATTGCCCGAGGAGAACAACCTGTAACCTCTGCGGACTAGCCGGACATCTCTACAAGGATTGTTCTGAGAGGAAAAGGACCTGGGCAGACGTTGCCGCACTGGCTCCGGCCAAGGGCTTTGAAGCTCGGACGCCCGCTGTGTCGACACCTCAGCCCAGGAAGAAGGCGTCAAAGAATGCGAACAAGCAGTCGGAGGCGTCAAAACCCAGGTCTGGTAAGACAAAGAAGGTGACACCTTCCACCTCCCAGCCCTCCCTGACCTCCCATAACCCTTCCTCCCCCCTCTCCCCAGCTGAGAATGCCATCCTCCCCCTAGCCAGCATCTCAGAAATTCTGTCACCAGCCCCTAGGGCAACCCTCCCGCCCCAGTCCATCCCCACCTCCTTTGGAGAGGCGGCACTAATGACCTCCTCCCCCGCCACCTCTCCTCTTGCCATGACAGAGACAAACTTCCCCTTCCTCTCCCAGGCCCTTGTCTCCAACCCTGTCTCCCCAGAGCCAAGTCGAAGGAAGAGGAAACAGAGGGACAGCCCCGTCAGCGACTCCACCAGCAAGAAACCGCTGGAGGAGGCGGCGGAGGCGCCCCAGGTGGCCGAACAGGACGCAGAAAAGGAGGAGTTCCTCGAGGAGATGGAAGCCGGTTTCAGGGAACACGGCCCCCTCTCCAGCTCAGTCGACCTGACCGCGGAGGAACAGCACCTGGACGAGGTGCTGGAGAACCTCAAAAAGGTTCCGGACGGAACCGAAGGCAAGCCGCCCGACCGGACAGGTAACTAAGGCGGTATCGTCCCAACCTAACCCTCTTTTTCTTCCCTCATGATGGCTAACCTAACCGTTTTTTCCATCAATGTTAGAAGCATTAGAGATAAGTTTCGTTGTCAGACTGCACTAACTTACCTTGCCTCCCAGTCGTGTGATGTTTACATGTTACAGGAATGTGGTATCCCCTCCTCTAGGTCCTACGACCATCTGGCCAGGGGCTGGAGTCACGGTCCTTCCTACTGGTCCGGTGGGGGCGATTGCAGGTCTGCTGGTACCGCCATCCTTCTCAGGGGGAGCGCTTTCACGCTTGATTCCGTCCAGGAGCTAGTCTGCGGCCGACTTCTGGTCGTGGACGGCTCCTGGGTGGGTGAGCCCGTGCGGCTCATCAGCGTGTACGCTTCCCCTGACAGAGGTGAGCGACTGGAGCTTTTCCAGATCCTCAGGCCGCAAATCGCCACCACTAGGGCGGTGGTGTTGGCCGGCGACTTCAACTGCGTCATAGAGGAAGAGTGGCGCAAGCAGGACGCCACGTCCAAGCTGCTGATAGAGGTAGTGACGGAAGCATCCCTGAGGGACGCCGTCGGGGCCGGCTCCGTGAATTACACCTGGAGCAGCTCCGACGGCGCTTCCCGTTCTAGGATTGACTTTGTGTTTACCTCCAAGGCGATCAGGCAGTGCGGGTCCTCCACGGTCCCCTGCTTCTTCTCCGACCACAGGGCGGTGCAGGTAAGGTGCGCCCTGGGCCACGGCTTCCCGCCGGGCCCGGGCTCCTGGAAGCTGAACTGTGCCCTGCTGGCTGAGGAGGGAGTGCAGGCGGAGCTGAGAGACATCTACATGGTCCTGAGAAACGACAAATGTTTGTTTGAAACTGTAAGCGAATGGTGGGAATATGCTAAAGTTGAAATCCGTTCTTTCTTTCAGGACAAAGGCAGGCGGCAGGCGGCCGCGGCCAAGAGGGGCCTCAGAGACCTCCAGCGCCAGCTGAGATCCCTGCAGGACCTCCAGCGCTGCGGCTGGGACGTCAGAGAGGAGCTGGAGGACACCAAAAAGGGCATTTTGAGGAGGAATCCAGGCGAATCATTTTTCGCGCCAAAGTGGATACCCTGGAGAAGGGTGAGAAGTGTAACTCTTTCTTTTTCAGGAAAGTCCACGCCGGCCACACGCCCCTGAATGAACTACGTGACGAAAGCGGATGCGTGCAGAGGGGGAAGAGAGCCGTCATGGGAGTCGTCAGCGACTTCTACGGCGACCTCTACTCCCGCAAGCCCACGGACGACGAAGCCGCCGAGAGGTTCCTGTCAAGTATCGATCCTGCAGGTGCCGAGGCCACGGACGCCCCTCTGACGGCGGCCGAGCTGCTCTCTGCCGCTAAATCCTTCAGACCCGGCAGGACTCCGGGCGGTGACGGTCTCCCGGCCGAGCTCTACGTAGCGCTGGGGGACCTCATCTGCCCGGACCTGCTGGAGCTCTACGAGGAGATGGTGGTGGAGGGTAGGATGCCGCCGTCCCTGAGGCAGGGACTGATCACGGTCTTGTACAAGCACAAGGGAGAGAGATGCGACCTGCGGAACTGGCGTCCCATCTCTCTGCTCAACGTGGACTACAAGATCCTGGCCAAGGTGCTCGCCAACAGGCTGAAAGGAGTCATCGGAGAGATCGTCCACCGGGACCAGACCTGCGGCGTTCCTGGCCGCCGGATCGCGGACAACCTGGCCCTGGTGAGGGACACCTTGCACTACGTCGGAAGCCGCCGCGTCCGCGCGGCCCTGGTCAGCCTGGACCAGGAGAAGGCTTTCGACCGTGTCTCCCACCGCTTCATGAGCCAGGCCCTGCGCAGGTTCGGGTTGGGTAAGACGTTCTGCTCCTATGTTGACCTAATGTACCTTGATATCCACAGCTCGGTGCTGGTGAACGGCTGGAAGACTGACCCCTTCCCTGTGCTTTCGGGGGTCAGGCAAGGCTGCCCTCTTTCACTCCTTCTTTTTGTTTGCGTTATAGAGCTGTTCGCAGAGTCTATCCGGCAGAACCAAGGGATCAGAGGGATCACCGCACCGGGACCCGGGCGCGACGAGGTCAAGTGCTCGCTGTACATGGACGACGTGACCGTCTTCTGCTCCGACCGGAGCTCGGTGACGGCGCTCGTCCAGACCTGCGAGGAGTTCGGACAGGCTTCGGGGGCAAAAGTCAACTGCGGGAAGTCGGAGGCCATGCTTTTCGGAGACTGGCAGCTTGCTTCTTCTGCCCCCTTCCCCTTCACCATTCAGCCGGACTTCATGAAGGTACTGGGGGTTTGGTTCGGGAGGGAAGGCGCAGCCCTGAAGACCTGGCAAGAACGCTTGGCCAAAGTCAACACCAGAGTCACCCTGTGGAGCCTCAGACAGCTCTCCTTGGAGGGGAAGACGCTCGTCCTGCGTAACGAGGTGCTGCCCGTACTCCAGTACGCGGCTCAGGCGTGGCCGCCCCCGGCCCCCGTCTGCAAGGCCGTTGCCAGAACCGTTTTTCATTTTGTTTGGGGCTCAAAGATGGACCGGGTCAAGCGAGCAGTCATGTTCAAGGAGCCAAGCAAGGGGAGCAAAGGTGTCCCCGACATCTCCACTTTGCTCTGGATCTTCTTTGTTTGCGACTGCTTGCGCAGGACCCTGAGGAACTCTGCAAGATCCGCGGGAAAGTCTATGTCCCGTTTTTTCCTCCTGCCCCTCTGGAGGGGGCTGGGACAAGTGGGACAGCTCCATCCCTTACAACCGGGACGCGCCCTGGTACTACGGCCAGGCCGTCCGTTTTGTGAGGGAGCACCAACTGGAGGGACTCAAGCCCGACCTGTGGAAACCAAAGACCGTGCACAAGCTCATCCGAGCCAAAGACTTGTTGGAATTTGTCCCAGGAGTCACCCAGGACACGGCCCAGGCAGTTTGGGCCAACGTGTCCTGGGCCCGACTGCTCAACAGGCACAAGGACATCTCGTGGATGGCCATCCAAGGGGGGGCTGCCCCTGCAGGCCTTCACCCATACCCGGAGACTGAGCAACACCTCCTATTGCCCCAGGTGCTCCTGGGAGGAGGAGACTTCCCTGCACCTGTTTTGGGGGTGCCCCTTTGCTCAGAGCCTGTTGGACACCCTGGTGCCCCATTTCCATAACTCTGTGCCAAGGAGCTCCATGACACACTATGCAGTGCTTTATGGGCTGTTCCAGGGCACTCATGCCATTGAGGATATCCAGGCCACCTGGCTCCTTATAAATTGCTATAAGGACGCCGTCTGGTACACCAGGAGACACCTCACTTGCTACAGACTTGTCCTCAACAGCCTGCTGGATTACTCCCTAGCAGGGAGACAATGACAAGAAGCCTCCCTTTTACAGGAAGCTCCTCCCCCGTCTGCTGAGGTTTACCAAGCAGTGCCACTGCAGTGCCTCAGCAGGAGTCAATGTCTTATCTGTGAGGACACAGTAAACGCATACCCCCTGCTATGAGCTAGGATCGCCTCTCCAGGCGCCCACCACCTCCCTCAGGGAGAATCCAGGCAAAAGCCGCTTTTTTGGACTTTGCAAGACATCTACGCTTCGCACAAGTTCAGGACTTTTGTATGAAATGCTGGACTTTGCTTAGATTAGGTGTGTTAGGAATTACAGGCTGTGTTTATCTGGCAAATACCAGAAAACACTCACTTTCCACTGGATTTGGACTTTTACAGGGGATTCTGGGTCACGCATACATTATGCAAATGGCCCAAACCAGGAAGTGGACTTTTGCTAGGTTCCCTTCCTTGTTTTTCCCCCTTCTGTGTCTGTCTTTCAATAAAGCTTCGGGCAAGTGTTACCCCCACCCCTTCCCCTTCCACCCCGCACCCTTTTCCGTTTTTACACTTTGTCGTCGCCGTAAGTGAGATGCAATGCGTGTTTAGTTAGGTCAATTGAGCGAGCTATGTGCTAGTATAGTGTATTCATGGCATAGTTGAGGATTATACTTGTGTGTGCTATCATCGCTAAGTGTAAATCTTAATTTATTGTATATGTCCTGTTGTGATCTGTGCTGTGCCACAGTATATGTTGTATGTCTGTGCAAATGTATGTAACTCTGACTTATGCTCATTCAATAAAGCCATTTAGTAAACCTTTGCAGAGGGTAGAAGCTTCATGAATGAAGTCTCTCCTTCTTGTCTCCCTGTTAGTGAATAATCCAGCAGGCTGTTGAGGGCAAGCCTGTAGCAGTCTTGTGCTAAGTAAAGAGTCTCCGGGCATACCAGATGGCATTCTTATAGAAATTTATAAGGATCCAGGCTGCCTGGATATCCTTAATGGCAGTGATGGCAAACCTTTCGGAGATAGAGTGATCAAGCTTCAACCAAAACCTTTGTATATGTCGCAAAGTGCCAACATGACAATTTAAGCAGTTATTTATTGCTTCTTACTGTAGCACAGCTTTTAATCGTATTGGTCTTCTGAATTCACCATTACAATAGAAAGAAGATGGAGAAATTTGGATTGTAGCTTCCTTCCAGGGACCCCTGAAGAGAGAGAATCAGGGGCCCCAGAGCAGGAGCTCCAATGACAATCCATCTCTATCCATACCTTCTCGCTCCTCCTGTAGTCCTGGCAGCCAAGGGTGTTGCTTTAAAAGGCACGTCCTGGGCTGTATTGGATCAAAGGAGAAAGCCTTGAGTCGTAGCTGGCAAACTCTGTGTTGGGGTGAAGGCCTGGGTGCCCACAGAAAGGGCTCCGAGTGCCACCTCTGGCACCCGCGCCATAGGTCTGCCACCACTGCTCTATGGCATGAGTGCCCTGGAACAGCCCATAAAGCACCATATGGTGCGTCATGGAGCTCCTTGGAACAGAGTTTTGAACAGGCTCTGGGCAAAGGGGCACCTTCAAAACAGGTGCAGAGGAGTCTCCTCCATCCAGGGGCACCTGAGGCAATAGGGGGTGTTGCTCAGTCTTCGGACATATGTGAAGCTGTCCCACTTGTCCCAGCAGAGCCCCCTCCAGAGGGGCAGGAGGAAAAAATGGGACATGGTGTTAGGATCAGTGGATCCTCTGGACCACCGCGGGAGATGGAACTAGCCAACACCCGGAACCGGAGCCTAGTGGCACCTGGTATTCACCAGAGCCCGCCGGCAGGATACCACTAGGCCGTTCCCAGGTGTGACTAGCCCACGGTGGCAGCCGAGGTCGAGGTACCTTAGCGGATGACAATCTCGTAGACAGGTCCGGGCACATGGTCAGGGCAGGCGGCAGGGATGCAACGTCAGGTCCAAGTCCGGGGTCAGCAACAGGAGGTCCAGGCAGGTGGGAACGGGAACACAGGCACACAGCAACACAGAGGAACTCAGGTAACACGGCAACACAGGACTCAGGAGCGGGAACACACAGGAATACACAGGAACGCAGGAATACAGGAATACGCAGGAATACAGGAATACACAGAAACGCAGGAATACTCGCTTTGGAAGCTTTCTCTAAGGCTATGAGGCACAAAGATCCGGCAAGGAACACAGGAAGAGGCAGGATTCTTAAAGGTGAGGTGTTCAGCCAGTGCACCAATTAGCGGTGCGCTGGCCCTTTAAATTTTCGGCAGGAGCCGCACGCGCGCCCTAGGAGGCGGGGACGCGCGCACGGCAGTCCGGGGAAGCACAGGAGCAGGGAGAGGTAAGTGAGACCGGGCAGCAGCGGGGGCACATGGAGGAGCTTGGATGCGCACGCGATCCGAGACAGGGATCGCGGGAGCACCCGTGACACATGGACTTTCCCGCAGATCTTGCAGAGTTCCTCAGGGTCCTGCGCACACAACAACACAACAAACAACGAAGATCCAGAGCAAAGTGGAGATGTCGGGGACACCTTTGCCCCCCTTGCTTGGCTCCTTGAACATGACCGCTCGCTTGACCCGGTCCATCTTTAAGCCCCAAACAAAATGAAAAACGGTGCTGGTAACAGCCGTTTAGGGGCGGCCACGCCTGAGCTGTGTACTGGAGTATGGGCAGCATCTCTTTACGCAGGACGAGCGTCTTTCCCTCCAAGGAGAGCTGTCTGAGGCTCCACAGGGTGACTCTGGTGTTGACTTTGGCCAAGCGTTCTTGCAAGGTCTTCAGGGCTGCGCCTTCCTTCCCGAACCAGACTCCCAGAACCTTCATGAAGTCCTGCTGAATAGTGAAGGGGGCAGAAGAAGCAAGCTGCCAGTCTCCGAAAAGCATGGCCTCTGACTTCCTTCAGTTGACTTTTGCCCCCGAAGCCTGTCTGAACTCCTTGCAGGTCTGGACGAGCGCTATCACCGAGCTCCGGCCGGAGCAGAAGACTGTCACGTCGTCCATGTACAGCGAGCACTTGACCTTGTCGTGTCTGGGTCCCGGTGCGGTGATCCCTCTGATCCCTTCGTTCTGCCGGATAGACTCTGTGAACAGCTCTATAATGCAAACAAAAAGAAGGGGTGAAAGAGGGCAGCCTTGCCTGACCCCCGAAAGCACAGGGAAGGGGTCAGTCTTCCAGCCGTTCACCAACACCGAGCTGTGGATATCAAGGTACATTAGGTCAACGTACGAGCAGAACGTCATACCCAACCCGAACCTGCGCAGGGCCTGGCTCATGAAGCGGTGAGAGACGCGGTCGAAGGCCTTCTCCTGGTCCAGGCTGACCTGGGCCGCGCGGACCCGGCGGCTTTCGACGTAGTGCAGGGTGTCCCTCACCAGGGCCAGGTTGTCCGCGATCCGGCGGCCCGGGACCCCGCAGGTCTGGTCCGGGTGAACGATCTCTCCGATGACTCCCTTCAGCCTGTTGGTGAGCACCTTGACCAGGATCTTTTAGTCCACGTTGAGCAGAGAGATGGGATGCCAGTTCTTCAGGTCGCATCTCTCTCCCTTGTGCTTGTACAAGACCGTGATCAGTCCTTGCCTCAGGGACGGCAACATCCTGCCCTCCACCACCATCTCCTTGTAGAGCTCCAGCAGGTCCAGGCAGATGAGGTCCCCCAGCGCTACGTAGAGCTCGGCCGGGAGACCGTCACTGCCCGGAGTCCTGCCGGGTCTGAAGGATTTAGCAGCAGAGAGCAGCTCAGAGGGGCGTCCATGGCCTTGGCACGTGCAGGATCGAGGGTGTTAGTGATACCTGACAGGAACCTCTCGTAGAAGTCGCTGACGACTCCCATGACGGCGCTCTTCCCCCTCTGCATGCATCCGCTTTAATCTCGTAGTTCGTTCAGGGGCGTGTGGCCGGGGTGGACTTTCCTGAAAAAGAAAGAGTTACACTTCTCACCCTTCTCCAGGTTGTCCACTTTGGCAAGAAAGATGATTCGCCTGGATTCCTACTCAAAGTGCCTCTTCAGGCCCTTCTTGGTGTCCTCCAGCTCCTCTCTGACGTCCCAGTTGCAGCGCTGGAGGTCCTGCAGGGATCTCAACTGACGCTGGAGGTCTCTGAGGCCTCTCTTGGCCGCGGCTGCCTGCCGCCTGCCTTTGTCCTGAAAGAAAGAACGGATTTCCCACCATTCGCTTACGGTTTCAAATAAATATTTGTCGTTTCTCAGGACCATGTAGATGTCTCTCAGCTCCGCCTGCACTCCCTCCTCAGCCAGCAGGGCGCAGTTCCGCTTCCAGGAGCCCAGGCCCGGCGGGAACCCGTGGCCCAGGGCGCACCTTACCTGCAGGGCCCTGTGGTCGGAGAAGAAGCAGGGGACCGTGGAGGACCCGCACTGCCTGATCACCTTGGAGGTGAGCACAAAGTCAATCCTAGAACGGGAAGCGCCGTCGGAGCTGCTCCAGGTGTAATTCACGGAGCCGGCCCCGACGGAGTCCCTCAGGGATGCTTCCGTCACTACCTCTATCAGCAGTTTGGACGTGGCATCTTCCTCTATGACGCAGTTGAAATCGCCGGCCAACACTACCGCCCTAGTGGTGGCGAGTTGCAGCCTGAGGTTCTGGAAAAGCTCCATTCGCTCACCCCTGTCAGGGGAAGCGTACACGCTGATGAGCTGCATGGGCTCACCCGCCCAGGAGCCGTCGGCGACCAGAAGTCGGCCGCAGACTAGCTCCTGGACGGAATCGAGCGTGAAAGCGCTCCCCCTGAGAAGGATGGCGGTACCAGCAGACCTGCAATCTCCCCCACCGGACCAGTAGGAAGGACCGTGACTCCAGCCCCTGGCCAGATGGTCGTAGGACCTAGAGGAGGGGATACCGCATTCCTGTAACATGTAAACATCACACAACTGGGAGGCAAGGTAACTTAGTGCAGTCTGACAACGAAACTTATCTCTAATGCCTCTAACATTGATGGAAAAAACTGTTAGGTTAGCCATCATGAGAGAAGAAAAAGAGGGTTAGTTTGGGACGATACCGCCTTAGTTACCTGTCCGGTCGGGCGGCTTGCCTTCGGAACCTTTTTGAGGTTCTCCAGCACCTCGTCCAGATGCTGTTCCTCCACGGTCAGGTCGATGGAGCTGGAGAGGGGGCCGTGTTCCCTGAAACCGGCTTCCAGCTCCTCGAAGAGCTCCTCCTTCTCTGCGGCCTGTTCGGCGGCCTGCGGCGCCTCCGTCGCCTCCTCCAGCAGTTTCTTGCTGGTGGAGTCGCTGACGGGGCTGTCCCTCTGTTTCCTCTTCCTTCGCCTTGGCTCTAGGGAGACAGGGTCGGAGACAAGGGCTTGGGGGAGGTAGGGGAAGTTTGTCTCTGTCATGGCAAGAGAAGAGGTAGCGGGGGAGGAGGTCATTAGTGCCGCCTCTCCAAAGGAGTTGGGGATGCACTGGGACGGAAGGGTTGCCTTAGGGGCTGGTGACAGAATTTCTGAGATGCTTGCTAGGGGAAGGGTGGCATTCTCAGCTGGGGAGAGGGGGGAGGAAAGGTTATGGGAGGTCAGGGAGGGCTGGGAGGTAGAAGGTGTCACCATATTTGTCTTACCAGACTTGGGTTTTGACGCCTCTGACTGCTTGTTCGCATTCTTTGACGCCTTCTTCCTGGGCTGAGGTGTCGACACAGCGGGCGTCCGAGCTTCAAAGCCCTTGGCCGGAGCCAGTGCAGCTACGTCTGCCCAGGTCCTTTTCCTCTCTGAACAATCCTTGTAGAGGTGTCCAGCTAGTCCGCAGAGGTTACATGTGGTTCTTCTCGGGCAATCCTTAAAGACGTGACCCATCACCCGGCAGTTCTTGCATGCCTCCTCCCTGCAGGCCTTGATCACGTGCCCTTCTTGTCCGCATTTCCGGCAGGTCCGCGGCATGTCCGGGTAGTAAATCAGGCTGTAGGAGTTCCCCAGCGTGAAGGACTGGGGCAGGTGCTTGAGTCCGTCCTTGGCTTCCGGGTCCGGCAGGAGCCGGAGGGTCGCCGTCCACTTACCCATCCAGAGGCCGTAGCAGTTCAGGATCTTGGTCGGTTCCTTCACCACTATGCAGTACCTCGAGAGGAGGGTGTTGATGTCGCTTCCGGGGGTCCGCAGGTTCCACATGGACACCGTAATCTTCCTCTCTTCCCTCTGCAGCAAGCAGTTGCCGAAAAAGTTGGAGAAGGGAGAGTCCGGGGCCGCCGTCTTGATCGCTTCCTAGTATCTTCTGCAGACGTTCACCAAGATGAACGTCACGTAGAAGAGTCCGGTGACCATGGCCTGGATTCCGAAGATGTCCAAGGCTTTCACCCTGGTCCAGCAGCATTTTCTTGCAGAACAGTTCCTTGGTCATGTCCGGCACCCTTACGTCTACCTCCTTCAGTCGCAGCGCCACCGTGTCCCTCATGTAGGGCGGGAACTTGGGGGGCTCATTGCTGGTCTGCTTAGCCGCTGGGGGCTGCTGCTCAGAGGAGGAGGCTTCAGGGGTAGAAGCAGCTGCTGGGGCCTGGGGTTCCTCTTCTATCCTCTCTTCATGGGTGTGCTTGGTCTTCTTTTGCTTCTTTGTTGCGGTGGCTTTGCTTGAAGAGGCCATGGCTTCTTTCAGGCTTGCTCTGGAGGTGTGAAGAAATTCCAGGGAGGCTTGCTTTGCTCGGCTTCCAGGAAGGGGGCGGAGCTATGCAAATCTTCCCTTATGGAATAGATATACTGGTTTGGCTTAATCCCACATCATGTTTTTAGATTTCTTATAGGTCATACTTGATGTTAAGGGGGCTGCCTTTCAAGGTAGCAAAAGGAGGTATTGTTTTCCATTTAACACCTTGGAAAACTTATTTGCATTCTTCCCTTGTTTGGCATTGTAGATTGTGAAAATATGCTTTTGAACTCTTTTGTGTAATTCCTGACCAGTTTGGCCCACAATTTTGGCCCATAATTTTGGGCATGGACACACTAGGCCATATATGATGTTTCGTGTCCGGCAGTTAATATAGGATCAAAGTGGAATATTCTATAGATGTGCTGGATTCTGAAAGACCAAAGGGCATACCGTGCAATCTCTACATGGGTATGACCCAAGCAATCTTTGTCCATGTCCTAGTGAACGGGTAGGTCGCTGAAAATGATAACTAGTTAGGCAGTCACGTAATTTTTGACCCGTCTAGCAATCATCCTGGGCTCTGGGGGAATGTGTATTTCAAGTTGTGGATCACTTTTTAGGATACCTCAGTCCTTTTGCAACAGTTTGTAAATATCTGACCATTGATTATGGTATGCCGTTATTATGCAAGGCTTGCCATCAGAGGATTTTTTCTTTGGGATAAATGTGTCTCTCCTCGGAGTTTGATTTGCCCACATAAAGGCCTTGGGAATAATTATTTGGCTTATATATATATATATATATATATATATATTTTTTTTTTTTTTTTTTTAAACTGGTTTTATTAATAAACATGTTCACTGCATACAATTATCGTACATTAATTATATCAACGTATGTGTACAGCAGTCGAAGTTGGATATTGCATTGCATGTTATACATTGAGTCTTGTTGAATAAAGATACGATTCTTACATAAATCTGAGCAATGACTCATTTCAATTCTTTATGTAACTATACTATAACATAGGTTAGTGAACATATATAAAACAGGCAAAAGCAAGGTCTAAATTAAACTCAACCTTTCAGGTTGTAACTGTTAAGTAACTTGAGATGGATAACACGTCAGCACCCTCCTATGTATTTATTTTTTCTCCCTTCTCCTAGCTCTGGATTCTCTTTTTCCATTTCCCTCGTATTTGGTTATTATTCCGCCTTAGCCCCATTGCAATGATGGGATGGGGTATTCTGCTACCACAGAGTATAGTTCACTCATATCGCTTGGGTAATATCTCTGAGCTCCTGTCTAAGTCTACATACAGAGTAATTAGTTTCCCCTGACTCACACCAGCCTTCCCAGATACGGTCGAACTTGTCAGGTTGCTTGCGGTGTTTATATACCAGTTTTTCGTAGGGTAAGATTTGATTAATTTGGGTTTTCCACATAATTAAGTTTGGGACATTAGGATCATACCATCTTAGGGCTATGCACTTTCGGGCCATGAATAAAGTTTCCCTTAGGAATATAATTTGGTAAAGAGACCAATCTTCTTCAGAAAGTAGGCCCAATAAGCATCCTTCAGGGGATTGGAAGATGGGGATACGCATTAGTGTGGATAAGAAGTTGGTGATATCATTCCAAAACTTCTGTATCGGTGGGCAGGGCCAGAAGTCTGCCCCCAGCTCACCGCATCTGTGGCAGGCGGTTGTGGGAATCTGGCCCATCCTTGCCATGCGCACCGGTGTCAAGTAAGCCTGGTGAGTGAAATATAACTGTATCATTTTATTGTTTACTGATGGGGATACTTTTGTGTGAGAAGCTAGTAAATCATCAATGGACTCGTCCTCTAAGGATGGTATAAGTGTCTTCCACCTATCCAGTACCGGTAATTTATTACTAATCATCTTCCCTTGAGTGAGATGGGTGTATAAGGCGGATATAATACCTCTAGGACCCTGCGTCCTACAGATTCCCATTAATGGGAATGAGGATATAGGTGTTCGGGGCGGAGGGAACTGAGACTCTAGTGCATGTCGCAGTTGTTCTTCCTAAGTCAAATTTCTGCTGCAGTTCTTGGAATGAATGTAGTATGTTCGTGTTATACAAGTCCGCTAGTGTGCGAACTCCCTTGCTCTCCCAGAGGGGGCCCCCCTCCAATTGTTGTAGATGAGGTAGCGTGGAGTTATTCCATAATGGAGTCTCTGCCATACTGCCAGACTTGTCTAGCTAATCTGTGAAGTGGGAGCAGAGGGAGATCAAGGTTAGGGTTAGGTACCAACACCCACCATAGACCGTGTGTGCCCAGAGGTCCCATTTGGAAATGTTTGCTCCATGACCCAGTGACTAAGATACTTAAGTTGGCCCGCAATATAGTAGAGGTATAGATCTGGAAGAGCCATTCCCCCCTCATCTTTGGGACGTTGTAGCGTGGTGAGGCTTAACTTAGCTCTAGACGTCCCCCATATAAAGGTGCCTATGAGGGAGTGTAATGCTTTAAAGAACCCTTTCGGGATCGGGACCGCAGCATGCTGTAAAATGTATAAGCATTTTGGGAGAATTATAAGTTTTACTAAATTAATTCTCCCGGGTGTTGAGAGTGGTAATGTTTACATTTGTCTCTGACGTATGATAGAAGCGGATCCGTTACCCTTTTGCTTGTGTTTTGGTATGTCTTGAATATAGTGACCCCTAGATAGGTAAAGTCAGAAACCACCTTCAGTCTTTCGAATACATCTGGTCCTGTCCATGGGGCTGTCCCTAGTGGCATGAACACCGATTTGGACCAATTTACCTGAAGTCCAGAGTATTTTCCAAATTCATTTATGAGGAAAATAGCACGCGGCAGTGTAAACCTTGCATCCGTCATAAATAGCACCATGTCGTCGGCATAAAGGCCAACTCGGTCCTCCCTCTCTCCTGCCCGTATGCCCCAAAAGGTTGTATCCTGTATGAGCCTCAATGCCTCTATTGCCAAGGCAAATAGTAACGGAGAAAGAGGGCAGCCCTGTCGAGTTCCCCTGTGTAAGGCAAATTGAGTCGAAAACTCCCCGTTGATTAAGAGCCTACTGACTGGGGAAGCATATAGGATACCAATCCATGTAGCAAACCTTGGACCAAATATGCTTAAACATTGTTTGAGGAAGGCCCATTCAATGGAGTCGAATGCCTTGGCCGTGTCTAGGGAGGCCAGGGCCCGACCACTGCCTGTCACTTGCCCTATCTGAGCTGCCACTTGTACTCTCCTTATATTATCCGACGTGGATTTACCAGGCATGAATCCGCATTGGTCTGGGTGGATCAATGCCAGGATTACAGTATTTAACCTTGTAGCAAGGATTCTAGTTAGTATTTTGTAATCGGTGTTAAGCAATGCTATGAGACGGTAGGAACCCCAGTCTGTGGGCTCCTTCCCAGGCTTAAGGATCAATACTATTGTGGCTTCGTTAGGAGAAGGAGGCAGTGCCCTGGCCTCAAATGAGGCAGCATACATTTTTAGTAAACGAGGTGCTAGAAGGTCTTTATATTTTTCAGGTCTTTATATTTGACACATGTCACCGGTGAGTGGTCAGATATTCCCCTGGGAAGGTATTTTACGTCCTGTATATGTGGGATTATATCTGCGGATCCTATGATGTAGTCTATACAGAAAAGAGACCTGTGGGAGGCACTGTAACAGGAGGATAATTTATCTAGTGGGTGTTTTTGCCTCCAGCCCATTTCCACCATAAATTACTGTGATGTGGTCCCATTGGGGGGTTCTGTGCCCTGTAAAAACGGTCCATGTCATGGTCTAAAATCATATTAAAGTCCCCTAAACATATGTTTATCGCTTGTGAGTGGGATGTTGCAAACAGCGCCGCTTGTGGCAGCACTTGCATGGATGCCGGTGGGGGTATATATACCGCCATCACATTATAGGGAACTCCATCTATGTGGGCATGCACAAACACATATCTACATTCTGTGTCTACTAAATGTGTTTTAACCTCCCAGCGCACATCTTTATGCACTAGTATCGAAACTTTCGCGATGCCGTGTTATAGCAGGAGTGTACTCCCCATTGGATCCAGGGTTTATGTAATGTCTGTACTTTAGAAGGGACCAGTTGAGTTTCCTGCAAGCATATTATGTGGGGGTTTAATTGTTTCATATGCGTAGCTACCATCAGCCGCTTTTTAGGAGAACCTAGACCACGAACATTCCATGGGAGGAATCTAAGCTCAGTCATTTGGAACTCTTAGGGGTATCATGGGAGAATGAGGGTTCCTTTCTACAATCCCTACTCCCTGGGTAGGTGCCATGCTGACATTCCATCTAACAATCATAACATTGAAACTATAACAACAACAACAGTACTTTGACGTGTATGCTCTCTCTCTTCCACCACTCTGGTCACAGCTAATCTGCTGCTCTCCTAGAATGGGGCTGATCGGAGCATGTTCGGCCAGCAAAAAGGGATACTCATGCCTCATAATGTGTAACATAGGCATGTAGTATGCACTCCTTCCCGTAGACCCCTTTGTTTGTCAAGTGTTCTCGGGGGACCGAGTATTACACAAAGGCGTCTAAGAGCAGTCAACAAATGTTACACTTAAATCCCATTAGGTTTCCCCCCCAAACTTCGGTTTAACAAAGAATGCATTGAATGGATCACAAGTGTGATTCTATGGTCTGGTAAGTAGCATAAAGGATATTAGAGAGTCTCATCAGTGGGGTGGAGATCTTCTATGCTGTTCTAGCCAATCATTGGCTTCACTCGGGGTCACGAAGAACAATACTCTGTCGCCGTCCACCACCCTGAGGCGTGCAGGGTAGGCCATAGAATATGGGAGGTTCTTGTCCCGGAGTCTTCTCTTAACGTCCATAAACGTCGCTCTCTTCTTCTGCAACTCCAGCGAAAAGTCCGGGAAAATAGATATCCTTGCATTGTTCACTCTAATGTCAGATTTTTTGCGGGCATGCTGCAGGATGAGATCCTGGTCTCTGCTGTTCAGAAATCTAGCAAGCAGTGGTCTTGGAGGGGCTCCTGGAGGCGGGGCTCTTGCAGGGACTCTGTGCGCCCTTTCAACCGCATATACTGCAGAAAAGTGTACCTCTGGAAATAGTTCCTTTATTCATCTCTCCACATAAGCTTCAGGAGAGCGACCCTCAGTACGTTCTGGAAATCCAATGACTCTTATATTGTTGCGGCGTAGGCGGTTTTCCATGTCATCCGCTTTCTGCCTCAGGGCCTCAGAGTCTGATTTTAGAGTGGTAATTGTTCTGGATACATTAGCATTTCTATCCTCAATTTGAGATATCCTCTCCTCCGCATTATGTACTCTGTCCCTCAGGTTTTGCAGGTCTTGCCTAAGCAGGCTAACATCCACTCAGACTTCGTCTAGCTTCCCAGTAAGAGAGCTTTTAGAGGCGTCAATGGCAGCCAGGACCTGAGACGTAACTTGTTTTAAAGTAGGTTCTTCTGTGTCCTCATCATTAGCCGTTTGGCCACTTGAGCTTTGTTTGCTTCTGGTCTGAGTCGCACGCTGCGGTTGTGGGGTGTGGGATGTTTCCCCCTGCTCGGTGCGTGCAAATTCTTGCAGTCTTTCAGCCGCATTTGCTTTTGGGGGGCTCATTGTATACGATGTCAAGGCTACTGCCAAGAGTCTGTATATCAGTATATGTGCAAATGTGCACTGTCACCCTGAGCTAAGTTGCCTAATATTTCAGGGGTTTTATGCGGTTCACTCAGTATCTGAATCAGTGACTGCTGCTGTGCTTTGCACAAGGTGGGTGCTGTGTAATGGCGCGGTTTCCGGCCTCTTCAGAGGCAGGCGCTACGCTCAGTATGCCTGTGCTGCGCTCTCCCGCTTAACGGGTTATCCCCAAGCGCCTCTGCTGGTGCTGCAGTGCCTCCTCTACACCCTCTCGCTCCTGGCTCCTGCTCAGCGCCACTCAACTCCTGTGTGCGGTGTCCGCCGCGATGTAATGCAGCTTCCGGTCAGGCTCTGCTCCGCAGTTGTACTGCAGGCCTCAAGCTCCGGCTCCCCTCGCCCGCTGCTCCGATTCTCCCTCCGGTCACTTAGCTCTCTCTGTGCGGAGTGCTCTCAGACACGTCTGGCCATGTTGACTGCTAGCCACTCCCCCCCTATATACATATATTTACCATTTATATTTTCTATAGATACTGGCTTAAGCACATGGATTTAAGTATATAATTATTATTTTTTTTTTAATTTTCATGTTCACAAGAATCTAATGGGCATAGGTCATCACCATTTATTAACTTATTCAAGCGTACCACTCATGAGGAATACTAGATAGGGCTCATATAGGCACCCATCACCCCTAAAATTTTCTCATTTATATATACATAGGAATGTAGCACGCATGAGATGACGTCCCACCGCCTCAAGCTGTTTCCTGTCCTCGGCGTGGCCAGCTAGAGCACTGCCATGACACATGCACACCTGTACCGTGTTAGTGATCCATCCCGCAGGTATTTAAATGCGGGCACTGCATCTCTTGGGCATCCCTGAGGAAGGGTACCCCTTGGGCAAACCTGAGAGCGGGGTGCTTTTCGGGCTCCTATCCTCACACTGCGCATCAATTGGTTAAACCTCCATGAGCTGTTGTTTACTACTCCCGTTGGTCGGCAGCATCATCACCAGTTTTTTAGGCATATGCAGTTAACTGGTTTCTTACAGCTCAGTGCCAGTATTGCCATTTAGAGTGTTGAACATTTCACCTTATATTCTTGGTGCTGTATTCTCCTGCATAGATACACTTGTACAGCATACACATCTGCTACACACTCTCTGCAAGTGTTTCATTTTTGGATATTAGACAGTGTTCTTGGGGTGTTAAGGGCTCTTTAGTAGGACTTTCTGACATTATCAGGTGCCAGGACCCTACTGGGATTTTGAATATGGGTGCAGTTGGTTTGTATCCCCTTTTAAATGTTTTTAACTGTGTTAACTGTGAACTAAACGTTTTAGAGCTAAAAAATACCTGTCTTCTCTTGTCCAGACAGCAGTTAAAAAAGCAGGTTCGTTAACGCAAGAAACATGTCCAAAAAATTCGGACTATTCTAAGTAAACATTGGGATGCATGACCCATACTTAAGAGAATCCATACCCAAAAAACCACAACTAATCTTCAGGAGATCCGAAACCTTAAAAAACATCCTAGCACCAAGTCGGCTTCGACCAGTAGAAGCCGCTAAGAACGTGAAATCAACCTTTTTAAATTGCAGTTCCAAATACATTATATATCTAATTGAATGCAGGTGCAAACTCCAATATATAGGATGTGCTATCCTACCTTTGAGAGAAAGACTGAACAAGCATAGACAAAATATAGAAAAAGGCTTTGCTCTGCACAGTGTCTCACGACACGCGGCCACCCATCATAGTTGCAATATGAAAGATTTTAAGATAACCCCTATTGAACAAATTAAACCTAACACACCACAGAGATTCAGCTATTTAAAAAGAAGAGAAATGTACTGGATTTTTAAACTTCAATGTTTGACACCCGCTGGTCTCAATGAAAGTTTGGAAAACGTTTTTTAACATTAAGGTTTGAGTGTCCCTCTAAGTTCCTCCTGCTGTTCTTTCCTACTCTACCCTATTTTAAATTATGTGCACTTGTATTTTAGCAACTAATAATAATATTTAATAATTAAAGGGGTATTCCAGGAATCAGGATAATTCATATACCAATGGGTATTCAAAATATAAGCTAATGTGTAATTAGTTGTTATTTAAAATTTTGCTCCCCTTAGCAGAAAATGCTGGTGACATAGACTGTAATGAAGAATTAATATGCTACTGGCCCTTTAATCAGTCCGTTAATTTCCTCCGCGCGGTCCGTTGTGGAGCAGACACAGGAGAGAAGATGGCCGCTGGTCACATGTCCACATCACATGTCCTGCACCTGCCTGGGCAGGTCATGTGATCACCACTAGGTTTGGCTGTAGTCGGTTGGTTGCAGTGTATCCAGTATGGACAGTGTTTTGGTGATGGCAGTTACACATCATTACTATGGTAACAGAGCAATAAAACCTGTTATATTATCACCGTGAGCAGAGGATAAGAGGGAGGAGGAGTTACTGAGAACTAAAGGATCATGGAACTTGTAGTTTCCAGTGGCGGCCATCTTAGTGATAACTCCACCTACTTTAGAGAGGCCATAAATTTTGTAAATCATAAAATCAAATGATTTAAGCTCCGTTTTGTGACTAATGACATTGAGTATTGTTGTATTCATTTATTTATAGCATCATGGGTTTTTGTGTCAGACATTCATATTCCCGGAATACCCCTTTAATGCACTAATGTATCCCATTTGTACATTATAATCATGTTATTCTTCTCAGATATATATATATATATATATATATATATATATTCTTTACAGTTTGCTATTTATTTATTTATCTATATATCGTTATATGATTTTATATCAAAGTCTATACACCTAATTCTAATACAATATAAAGCCACCAGGTACCCTGCCTTTATACACCCTACCTTCATCTTGAGTTTAAACATAAGATCGACGAGCGGGATGACGTGAGACGCCGCTTCCCGCTCCTCCCCCTCTCTGTGGAGCGATCCGGGCAGCACATCATGCCGGGAGCCCGTGAGCGCTGTGTCCTGTCGGCAGCAGTTCATACGACTGGACTCCACTGCTAGCGCTGGACATCTTAGGCGGCCGCAGGACCTGGTGGGATATATCCCCGGAGCGATATCTGGTGCAGTCTAAGGACGGGTGGCAGGTTCCCCTGCCGGGGGACATCGTCCAGAGGAGATAGCGTGGTCAAGTGGCAGTCGGCCGGCGTGGCTGGTGGGTACGCTGACCGGCCGCCTAGATCAAAGAAATTCCCAGACGGACCCCAATGAACCCAAAAGCACCTTAAAAAAGTGGAAAAAGTCACTGGTCTCCGAGTCGGTCCATCTGAAGGATTTGGCCTTGGGAACGACTTTGTTAAGGGAGTTTTCACTCTTTATAGTGCCCCATTGGCTAGATTAAGCATTAACGGGGATCTTTCGAACCCTATCCCTCTCTCCCGTGGTACACGGCAGGGGTGTCCCCTCTCCCCGCTTCTCTTTGCCCTTTATATAGAACCCTTGGCTATAATGATAAGACAAGCAGAATGGATTAGGGGGTGGGGAAGCAGGGGCGAGGGGGACAAGATTTCCCTTTACGCTGACGATATTTTGATGACTATACGGAAATCGAATGACACGCTTGCGGGAATCTTTAGCCTGGTTTCAAAACTTGGACATTTTTCGGGACTTAAAATCAACTGGGAGAAGACGGTTTTATTACCATTAGATGGGGAATTTTCTGACCCTGGGATTCACGTGGATGTCTTAAACACGGATGGGGCATTTAAGTATTTGGGGGTGACGGTTGCATCTGACCCTTCCAGATTTATTGATTTGAATATTATCCCAATCATAAACAAAACGCGACACACCATCTCCAACTGGTTAAAATTGCCATTTTCAAGAGCCGATAGAGTTGGATTGCTAAAAATGATTTTATTGCCACAATTATTATACCCACTGGCGGCCTGTCCAGTCTGGGTTCCCAAAAGGATTTTTAAATTAATAGATTCCTTGTTTCAATAGTCAATAGAGAGTGGAATGACTGGCACCACCTAAACACAGTTATAGAACCACAGTCCACGTCCGACAGACACAACCACACGTCGGGACCGGCAAGGAGGATCCTGCTGCGGGGTGCACATCCAGGCTTCACGGAAGGCACAATATCAACATCCAGAGGAGATAAAAGAAGATGGCACTCACCGATCTCAAGCAGTGGAAACTTTTATTCAGGAAGGAATCAGGACAGGGGTGATGCACGCCACGGAAGGCGACGGGCCGTTTCGCGCTAGGAAGCGCTTTCTCAAGCCTCGGACCGATTCCTTGTTTACTGAGTTGATCTGGAATAGGAAAAGGGCAAGGTTGAAATTTTCCATCATGTGCAGAATGGTAGACCAAGGGGGACTGGGAGTCCCGTGGATGTTTGGCTATTATATTGCAGCTCAATTGAAATTTTTAATCACTAGACGGAATTGTAGTGCATTTCATAAACTAATTAATTTGAGTGTAGGACACAGAAATTCGATTTTCACATTATTAGAGAGTGGTGAATTGGCACAAGCGTTGTATAGACACATAAGTATTGCGGTTCAACTGGATAAAGTGTGGCGGGCATTAAAAAAGATATTAAATTTTGAGGGGGTATTACCATTCTCTCCTATTTGGGATAATTTTAATTTTGAGAAGTTTAGGTTTGTCACAGAGAAGGAATATTGGAGAGGGAGGGGACTGCTCTTCCTCTCACAAATCTTTTCAGAAACACGGATGTTAAATTTAGAAGAAATGAGGGCACAGTATGGGGAAGGAGATAGGAGTTTTTACTTTAACCCCTTAAGGACGGAGGGTTTTCCGGCTCATTTCTCGCTCTCCAACTTCAAAAATCCATAACTTTTTCATTTTTACGTGTACAGACCTGTGTGAGGGCTTATTTTGTGCGTAACAAATTTTACTTTCCCGTAATGTTATTTATTTTAACATGCCGTGTACTGCGAAGCTGAAAAAAAATTCCAAATGTGGAAAAATTGAAAAAAAACCGCACGTGGGAAAAATATTCAGTTAAAAAAAAGCAGTGAACCTAGATTTGTTATGCAACTCAACCAAATGTTCACTAAACTATTTTCACAAATATATTTTATTAGAGCATCATTAACACATAATTATTAGAGATGAGCGAGCACTAAAATGCTCGGGTACTCGTTATTCGAGACGAACTTTTCCCGATGCTCGAGTGCTCGTTTCGAGTAACGAGCCCCATGGAAGTCAATGGGAGACTCGAGCATTTTTCAAGGGGACCAAGGCTCTAGTAGATTAAAGGTGCTGCAGTTAAAACTATGTTAGTTGGATCTTGGCATGGAGCTGGCGCTCCGCTGCCAGGCGAGCTTTCGCCAATCCAAGCCAAGATCCAACTAACATAGTTTTAACTGCAGCACCTTTAATCTACTATATATAGTGGCCCTGCCCGGCAGCACTCGTCCACGTGTCCGTGGTCAGGTGGACCTTGTCAGAAACGGCGTTGGTCAGGGCACGGATTATGTTGTCTGACACGTGCTGGTGCAGGGCTGGGACGGCACATCGGGACATGTCATAGTATGTTTTGATACATATGTGTATGATGTATGAATTGTAAAAAACAACTATAACATCTGTTAAAGTGGGGGTTGGGCAGCGCGTATTTCTGGTTGATGTCATTGTACTGTAGGTATATATTTTGATATATAAGTAGTTTTATGCACCTTTATGACCTTGCTGCTACGCCCTGTCTTTTAGGGCATCTACTATTTTTTATATGCACTTTAGATTTTATCTATATATTAATGTATTGCCGCCAAGACCCCCATTGTGGTGTATATATCCCCTTTGTTATGTGTTATAATGTTTAAAATGTTTAAAAAAAAAAAAAAGTTAAACATAAGATCATTTTTAATACTTAGTGGCTGCAAGTTATGATATATACATTTTATAATACAATCCATTATGTACCTCATCCCCATTTTTTTACTTATCTATCTGTATATTCATTTATTCCTATTGACGGCATATGTATTTTTAATTAATTAATTTTAGTATTAATATAGTATACAGCCTGCCCCCAGTAGTATACAGCCACCCCAGCCTGCCCCCAGTAGTATACAGCCTGCCCCCAGTAGTATACAGCCAGCCCATCTTGCCCCCAGTAGTATACAGCCAGCCCCATGTAGTATACAGCAAGCCCCATGTAGTATACAGCTAGCCCCATGTAGTATACAGCTTGCCCCCAGTAGTATACAGCTTGCCCCCAGTAGTATACAGCCTGCCGCCATAGTATACAGCCTGCCCCGGTAGTATACTGACCGGCCCCCAGTAGTATACAGCCACCTCAGCCTGCCCCCAGTAGTATACAGCTTGCCCCAGTAGTATACAGCCTGCCCCCAGTAGTATAAAGCCTGCCCCCAGTAGTATACAACACCCCAGCCTGCCCCGTGTAGTATACAGCCCAGCCCAGCCTGCCCCAGTAGTATACAGCCTGCCCCAGTAGTATACAGCCTGCCCCGTGTAGTATACAGCCCAGCCCAGCCTGCCCCAGTAGTATACAGCCTGCCCCCAGTAGTATACAGCCTGCCCCGTGTAGTATACAGCCACCCCAGCATAAAAAAAAAAAATAAACTTATATACTCACCCTCCGGTGGCCCCGATGTGAAGCGCTGCTTCCCCGATGTCCGCGCCACTTGTCTTCCTTCTTCTGTGCCCGTCTTCCTTCTTCTGCGGGGCGCCGCCATTGCTCTCTCCCGGGCCGGCACCTAGTATGACCCTCCGCTGCTGACGTCATGCTAGGCTCCGCCCGGGGGAAAAACAATGGCGGCGCCCTGCAGAAGACAGAAGACGGGCGCGGAGCCTGAAGACGAGCCGCGCGGACATTGGGGGAGCAGCGCTGCACATTGGGGCCACCGGAGGGTGAGTATATAAGTTTATTTTTTTTTAAAGTAATTTTGACTGACTGACTGGTGTATAAGCCGAGGGGGCGTTTTTCAGCACATTTTTTGTGCTGAAAAACTCGGCTTATACACGAGTATATACAGTATTTGCCCACTTATTTCATAGTCATTATTGCTAGATTTCTTCTAGTTTTAGTTCCAGTTATCGTCTCCGGCACTGTGATTTATAACACGCATGCGCCGTTACTATGACGGCTGATAGTCGCGATCTCCGCCGGAAGTCACTTTCGGCACTTCCGGTATCTCCGGCATCAGTTGCGGGACTGCACATGCGCTACCCGCCAATTGCCGATGGTGCGCCAATTTCCCTTTTGGCGCCATTCTTACACTTCACCACAGCCTCTAATTGTAAGTAAAAGTCTTACACTCTATTATAAATATCTCTGTATCTGCGACCCGAAACGCGTTATTTGGACTTTTCAATTGGTATAAACCCCTTTTTTTTTATATATTTTATATATTTTTTTTTTAAGTTCTAATAAATTAGCTATTTGAATTGAATTAATTGGCATTTGTATTGGTATATTTTCAAAATATTGGGTAAAATACTACTATTAGCGCTCCACTCTGTCTCTTTGTTGCAAACCACTTTTCTTGTTGCCTTTAACTGTGTTATGTCCAGTTGATGTTTTTGTGTATATATATGAACTTCAATAAAGAACTGTTATTTGGTGCTACATGACAAATGTTTCCAGTGCATTTTTTCATGAAATTTTTTCATATGTGTTGCCTACGATTAGGTTTTTTTGTATGTGACAGGGTTCCATCTTTTTGGGATCTTGCATTTTCTTATAAGATATAGCTTCCTCCTGATCATATATCTTGTTTATATTACTTGCTATCTATTTTAAAATTTTCACCTTTTTTTGTGTGTACTCGCAGGCTGATATGGACTTGGATGCCAGGGAGGCGGCCTGTAATAATCAGGTGTCCACAGTTTTTGACACCAAAGGGAATACAGGATAAAATGTGGAGTTTAAAACATTGACAGACAAACTTATTAATGCGCACAAGAGCTTAACTCGAACTTGGTGAAACATCTGCAGTCTGGAAGAATACAAAACATGATGCATTATCCCTAGAGGCCTATGGGTCCAGATCTTCCCAGCTTGGGAATTACAGGGGCAGTTTAAAACCACTTGGGAGAATGGTCTCTATTAATGCCCTATTATCCTCCTCGATTTGCTATTAACACATGATTACGATTTGCTAAAGCATATGAAAGGGAAAATCCGGTTGTTGGAAACTAAGTTATCAACGTTTGATCAAACTACACTTGTACAGCCATTCCATACAAAATTAAAGGAGGTAATACATAAATATGAAAAAGAAACAAAAGAAATATGACAAGTTCACCAGAGATCGTTATGACTACTAAAAAAGAAAAAGGCCTATAGGTGAACACATAAGGGCAATTTACGGAGGCTCAATAAACATAAATAAGGAAATGTCTTCACGTGAAATGTACCCAACATACGGAAAAGGGGACTATGGAATTGGTGCTCACTGAGTGTCACTGGTGCTCCAGCAACCCATATCACGGGTCGCGAGCTCACCATGCCCTCCCGTACTCGGCCTGCGCTGCTCACCTGTCCCCTCTCCTGATTCCGGTCTGTGGGCAGTGCGCGTTCATCCCTGTCTCCTAGGGGACGCCAGCTTCAGAAAATTTAAAGGGCCAGCGGCCAGGGCTGGTTCTAGACCAAGTGGGGCTCCGGGCAATACTAAAAGTGAGGCCCCAAAATAAAACTATTTTATGACCAGTCGCAGTCAGTAAGAGGCTCCATTTAGTATGGTAAAAAAAATATGGGAGAATTTTATAGGTGATAGATAGATGATAGGGATATAAAAGGGCAGCATGGTGGCTCAGTGGTTAGCACTTCAGCCTTGCAGCGCTGGTCAACATCTGCAAAGAGTTTGTATGTTCTCTCTGTGTTTGCGTGGGTTTCCTCCAGGTCCTTTGGTTTCCTCCCACACTCCAAAAAATTACTGGTAGGTTGAATAGATTGTGAGCCAGCAATACCAAAACTAAGAGCTTTAAGAAAAATAATTGTACTTTATTAACATACCAAAATAGTACACATAAGCGACTTCCAGTAGAAGTTCTTGGAAGTATAAACACTAGGGGAACCAAGGTGTCCCAGGTGGAAAGTGGGACTGACACAAAGTACACAAAATACACGATGACACGCGTTTCGCACTGATGCTTCGTCAGGAGCTTCGACGAAGCATCAGTGCGAAAGGCGCGTCGGGGTGTATTTTTTGGCCTCCCTTCTGACCGCCGCTTTGCCTACCTTCATAATGCCTGTGGGTAAGTGTGACCTGCACTGTTGATATTTATCAATACTGGATGGTACCTCCGGTCTATTATAGTGACTTATGTGCATTTGCGTCCATCTTCCCTTAATCAGTCCTATTTTTGGACATAGTATTTATTTGATTATTTTTTTCTGGCACACTTTGATTTTGGGGCACACGGAGGAGGGGGGGTCATTTTGTGTACTTGTGTCAGTCCCACTTTCCACCTGGGACACCTTGGTTCCCCTAGTGTTTATACTTCCAAGAACTTCTACTGGAAGTCGCTTATGTGTACTATTTTGGTATGTTAATAAAGTATAATTATTTTTCTTACAGCTCTTTGTTTTGGTATTGCTGGTTCTTGATTTTTGAGAGCGGATGAGACTGCATACGTGGGCTTTATTGTTTTTTTGTGAATAGATTGTGACCCCCATGGGGACTGGGACTGATCTGACAAGCTCTGTGCAGCGCTGCGTAATATGTGTGCGCTATATAAATAAAGAATTATTAATTATAATTATTATGATTGAAGATAAATATGAAAGATGGTATAGATTTCTAGGTGCAGAACGATAAAGTAGATTGTATATACAATAGATGGATATGAGAGATAAATACAGTAGTAGAGAAATAGAAGATTGATTAATAAATAGATAGAGAAAAAGCAAGATTTATAAATGGTCAGATTATAGGAGATAGATAACTAGACAGATAGATATATAGACAGGAGATAGATGATAAGCATCTTCAACTGGGAATTCAACCAAGGGTATTAACCCTTTCACCCCCCGGGATTTCTGGATATTTTGTTGTGTTATTGGCCAGAGCAATTTTCACAATTTTGACGTTTAAAAATAAAATCAAAATGACAGCAAAAAGAATAAAAGTAAACCCAACAAACCATATATTTTCTGAAAGAAGACACTTGCCCCATTTTCAAAATTGCATTAAAGAGTTTATAGACATAGGCGCCTTCATGCAATTTTGATTCAAACTGAAACATTTTATGAAAAAAATACTTAAAATTTGACTTTGATGGCAAATAATGTGATGAACAGAAAATATTTACATTCACATCTCCTAAATGTAATAGATGAACATGTGTAGAGTTCACAAATGTCCCATATTGATATGTTCACATTAATAAATCCATATAATATCACTAAAACTGTAATAACTAAATTTTAAGAGTCACAACCTGCAAAATATATCAATAAAACAGAATAAAAAGGCACCATAAAACCACTAAAATATGCACAAATTCAGAATATTTATATAAAGAGAACATACTTTCCTAAAACAGTAAGATGTGAGGAAATCATAAAGACCCTACATGTATATATTCATCAAAATATGCAGCAAAGGGAATGTTAAATCCACAGGGGACACCAAACTATTTTTGCAGTGTCACACAGATCTATCATTGTTTGCTCCCTTACACAATGGTAACCCAAATATATAACTATATATTCATAAACCTCTCTAATGAGATAATAAAAGTCACTATTAGATGTGCGCCATTGTATTAGCAGCACAATAACAGAACCCTCCGCGCTTCATAAGAATTTGAGTAAAAACGTCATAGGTATAAATAATGGAGGATGGTGGGAAATAAAAACTTTATTCCAGAACATGTCTGTGTTTTTGGTGTTACATATAAGAAAGAAAGTGTGTTCTTAGATAGCTCTGCATAGAGAATGGTTAAAAACATGAATATAAGTTGATATTATCCCTTCTCAAAATCTAGTAACATATAAAGTGAATATTTCCGTTATCTGTGAGGTGCAGCAGCTCCTGTGTCCCGCAAATTCTCCCTGTAGCTGATGGCTAGGAATCTGGAGTGGGTTATACACTCCAGGGGGCTGTATCTTTGGCTCTGTGACACATAGAACCTCACTTCTTTTTTCCCATTAAAGAAGAGAGTCTCGCGGGGCGTGGCCTGACGTGCGATGTGAGCAGTCGCATGTAGCAGCACTCCCGACTCACCATCCTAAATTGATCCTGCTCGGGTTCTTCAGCCCGGTCCCGAACGAACTGGAACACCGGTGACAGCTCACAGGATCCGTGGGCAGCGAAGTGGTGCTATGCCGAGCCGCCAGAAAAGCAAAGGAGGTGAGGGAAAGGAGAGTACACTAGCCACGCCAGCCAAACAAGATGGCGCCGCCGCGACGGAGCAGCTACATGCAGTAGCGGCGCGCCTGAAAAAATATGCCAGGACAGTGCAACCAGCAACAGGCACGTCCAGGGCTTCTTCTGAAGAGGCACAGCCACAAATGCCCACCAGAGCGACAGGTGCTGGGACATCCTCGGCAGGCAGCTATGCTGGAGCAGCGGTAAGGGAGAGAGAAGCTGCTGCAGATGCCATACTATCAGAGGGACCCTCACTGCAGGATATATTTGAGGTAGTCACACAAAGTGGGGCTGCTATAAGCGCTCTGGGCACTCAAATTGGAGAATTGACAGAAGAAGTGGGCCTTATTAGGCATGATATACGGAAAGTTAATGAAAGAGTGCGTGAGGTGGAAGATCGAGTAGGAGTTTTGGAGGATAAGATAGCACCAATGCATCGTGATATGGGCAGAGTGGTGCACAATATCTCTAACTTACAATCCAAAGCGGTTGATTTGGAAAACCGATTACGGAGAAATAACCTACGCCTGATCGGGATCCCTGCAAAGGTGGAGGGGCAACGACCTGCTGAATTCTTAGAGGATTGGTTTATAACTCAATTTGGAAAGGATACCCTGACACATCTGTTTGTTATTGAAAGGGTCGTGTTCCGGCTCGTGCACCTCCTGTTGGCGCTCCTCCGCGGCCAATTCTTCTTTGGTTACTCCATTATCGTGATAGAGATATTATATTGCGAGCAGCAAGAGACAACCCTGATCTTATGCTTGCTGGGCGTCGAGTTTCGATATTCCCGGATTTCTCAGCAGAAGTCCAAAAAAAGGGCACAATATTTGGATATCAAAAAGCAGCTGAGAGACTTACAGTTACCATATGCTATGTTGTATCCGGCTCGCTTAAGAGTAGTGGCTCTTGGACATGTGTTCCTTACACCAGCAGATGCGCTGAATTGACTGGATAATAATGAGAACAGACTGCAACGTCAAGATCCTGAGTAAGGACTATGGTGCCATCTAAAGGTCAAGACGAATACAACCGCTTGGTCTATAGAAAGAAATGTACTCCACAAGATGTTCATTGAGCGTTGGAATAAGTTGTTTCGCCGGTTTCTGATTGGTTCGGGACTAGCTGGAAAGCCTGGGTTTCAAGTACCTACTAGGGAGTAGAAGTTATCTGTGGATGTGACAACAGATGTCTTTATGACTTTTACTACAGAGATGACTCCCGGCTTCAGGTTTTGGGCACAATTGCTACCCCTGTTCCTCTTAAGAGGGGAAATGTCTAATATATCTTATATGGGTGTTTGTGTTTATATGTTTTTCATTACAGTTTTAGTTAAGGGGAAATTGTTTAAAGCAGACGGAGGGGCTTCAGGTCCTGTTAAGATTGATATACAAATGGGCCAGCTATCCACTAATACTAGAGAGAGGGAACCTGTCAGGTCATCTTTATACTTGGGAACATGACAAACATAATTAATGTACTTTTTTGGAATGTGCGGGGATTGGGAGGCGCTGCCAAGAGATGTGCTGCATTCTCTACTCTGCAACAATACCAACCAGCAATATGGTGTTTAGCAGAAACACATCTGGTAAAGGATAATCTATCTATTATTCATAGGGCATGGATGTCTCAAGAGTTTCACTCCACATATACTACCTACTCTAGGGGGGTTAGTATACTAATACACCGGGCTATTCCGTTTTCCTGTATAGAAAAGAAGATAGTCTCCTCTTTTATAATCTAAAATTGTATTTCTAAGTGTCAGAAAAGCAGAGATATTAACTGTCAAACTGCCGTCGGAAGTGATTTTTTTATATATAAAAATCGCACCTGATTTTCTCACTTTAACCCTGAATATCTAGATTCATTTGAAAGAAGAGATTCTCCCCTGCCAGCAGTTATTTCCCAGAATTCTATTTTTTCTTTTTAAATCGCTTTATTGGCACAGAAATTTAATGGTGCAGTATCAGAAAACAAGGAACTACACCAGAGATAAAAACATAGATCTTGATGCAATCATTTGTCATGTGTAATACCGTTTGTACAAAAGCAGCGATCTAGTAAACCCCTCCCCAACATATACATAGAACAGTAACCAACCTGGTCGAGTGTTGTCAAGAGAGAAATGGAGTTAAAGAAAAAGAAGTAACAATGGTAAGGCAACAAGGTAACCTGGCACCCTACATCTGGAGATTAAGGAATCCCTCCCCTGTCGACAATACACAGAGGAGCGCAGGAAGGGAGCCTGCGCTCAGTTACAACCCTTGGAAGTCCAGTATGAACCATCTTGCAAATCTGAAATATGGAGCAACCCTGGGTGGGACTAGAGGGGGACATGAACAATGGTGCCTAGAGCAGCTGCACCTTGGCAGTAGGTGAACTGTACAGTATAGACACCCACTTAAGAAACCTTGGCCTGAACCCAAATCTTTCTAGTACTGCCAACAAGTACGGCCATTCTACTCAATCAAATGCTTTGGCTGCGCCTAGCGAGGCCAAGGCCCAATGTTGCTGTTCCCACCACCCCACCTGGGAGATAACCTGGGCCAGTCAAATATTATCAGACATGCACCTGCCAGGCTAAAGCCTGCTTGATCCAGATGTATAATTTCCGTTATCACTCTACTTAAGCGATTGTCCAGGATTTTAGTTAATATTTTATAGTCATTATTAAGGAGTGAGATGGGCCTATGTGAGCCACACTTCTCTAGGGTCCTTTCCTGGCTTTAATAACACCATCTTTGAGGGTGGACAGCAGGCAACCCCTATCAAATGCTGCTCAGTACATGGCAGATAGGTGGCGAGTAAGAGATGTTGCGTATTGTAAGTAGACCTCTAAAGGGACACCATCAGGGCCCGATGCCCTACCCTTGGCCATAGATTGAAGTGTTTCAGTGTTCTCCCCCTGCACACCCTGCCGGATCTTTGTGCCTAGTGCCTCAGAGAAAGCTGTTCCATGCGATTTACTGTGTTTATGAATCCCTGTTGTGACCCCGCTTCCGTTATTGACTCTAATCCTGTGCTGCCTGTCCTGACCTTCTGCTACATCCCCGACTCTGATCCTGTGCTGCCTGTCTTGACCTCTTGTCTGTTCCTGACCACGAGTTTGCCTTACTAATTTGTACTTTGCCTTGGCCGCCACTGCAGAGAAAGTTGCGCCTGTGGAACTACCTGATGGTATTCCATGAACAGTGTCCAATATAATGACCACACAAGCATTAAGCGAAAATAGATTTCTTTACTTCAAACATTTCAACGTATACACTCTTAATTCAAAGTGTTAGTCTGTCCCATAATAGATGATACCATAGTGAATTAAACTTTCCAAGTTCAGCTTGTAAAGATAGTAGCGACTAGGATCCTAGGAGTCTATTCTACGTTCTTAATATCTTATAAACCATGATTTCATCCTTCCTGATACATTCATTATGAAGAGTTTGAACTTAGACTCACATTTAGTTGGATCCCAGGGCAGAGACACTGACTCCTTAGACGCCGAGCAACGGTCTAGTGAGCGCCATATTTGTTGTGACGTTTCGAGGGACACGCCCCCTTCTTCAGACATGACACGCTCTCCACCGTTCGTGTAAGTTATAGTCACCGAAACCGGAACCTCTTAAACATATACCTTAATATATACAAATAATTAAAAACATTACATCTGTTATATCTTATACACAGCTTAGCTATCCTTCAATATCAACCTTTTAATGTTTCTCTTACAGAAAGATATTAAAGTTACAATCTTCGTTTAACCCTTTCGGCCTCTTTGTCTCCAATTTACAGATCCAATAAACCTCTCTTTGTAAAAGGCGTTTCCTTATTTGTTCTCTATCATTTCTGAATACCTCTTCTAAAACCATCCATCTCAACTCTGATACTTGATGTCTACATTCTTTAAAATGTTGCTCAACTGTAGTTTCCCCATATTTTTTTCTTTTCTAATGTTCCTTTAGCTGTTTCTATGTTTCCCATACATTCTGATAGCTGAACGATGTTCATTTAGTCGAATTTTAATTTGCCTTGAAGTTTGCCCTACGTACATTTTGCCACATGGGCATTTTAATACATAGATTACATTTTTACTATTGCATGAATGCCAGCCTATAATTTCTATGTTTGTACCATACAAGGGATGTGATACTTTTTCACCTTTAATGATAGAATTACAGTTTTGGCATGACAGACATGCATGAGTTCCATTTCTTCTGGCTTGTAAAAACTGTTGTTTATTCTGTTTATTTTTAATAATGTCTGCACGTATTAGACGATTAGCAAGTGATTTACCTTTTTTGTAAACAAATCTAGGTTTACACTTAAATAAGTATCCATATTGTGGATCGTATTTTAACATACTCCAATGTTTAAGAATAACTTTTTTAATCAACGACAAATGATTATCATATGTAGATATGAATAGATGGCCTCTATCTTTTTTCTGATTAACATTAGTTTGTATAAGTTTTTTCCCGTCTTCCTGTCCTACTAGTTCTCTTACTTTAATAAGTTCTTTCCTACTGTATCCCTTTTCCACAAATTTTTCCATCATTTTTTACTATGTATGTCGTATTCTGTGTCGTCATTACAGATGCGGCGCGTTCTTAAAAATTGACCCTTAGGGATCCCTCTAAAGGTTCCTGGATGGTGGAAACTCGATCTGTTTAAAAGGTTATTTTTATCTGTTGGTTTAGAATACAGTGTAGTAACGAGTTTACCTTCTTTCAATATTACATTGACATCAAGATATTGAATATTGGTGGAACTATATTCAGCCGATAATTCTATCAATGGATGACATTGATTAAGATATTGTCTAAGTCTAAGTCTAAGTTCAAACTCTTCATAATGAATATATCCGGAAGGATGAAATCATGGTTTATAAGATATTAAGAATGTAGAATAGACTCCTAGGATCCTAGTCGCTACTATCTTTACAAGCTGAACTTGGAAAGTTTAATTCACTATGGTATCATCTATTATGGGACAGACTAACACTTTGAATTAAGAGTGTATACGTTGAAATATTTGAAGTAAAGAAATCTATTTTCGCTTAATACTTGTGTGGTCATTATATTGGACACTGTTCATGGAATGCGATAATATGGGAGAAATGGAGGTTCCCCCGTCCTAGACCACTATACCCAATACCACTGAAGTACTCCACATACTATCCTATATTCTATTGAAGTTGACTACCTGATGGTACCATGCCACAACCTGCTTTGCGGCGGGCTCTAGTGAAAACCGGATACCACTTAGACTCCGATCTCAGGTGTCAGCTTACTTCATCGTCCGCGGTGGTACAGAGGATCCACTACCTCTGAAACCTGACAGTAAGATCCGGCCATGGATGCCGCCAAGGTCCTGCTACGCCATCTGGAAGCTCTTACCACCATCGTGGATCAGCAGACCCAGCAAGTTGCAGTGCAAGGTCAGCAACTCGGACAAGTCTCTGCCATGCTACAGTGGCTATTGTTGTCCTGGCGGCAGCAGCAGCATTTGATCCCTGTGATACCCTCCGCTACTGCGGCCGCATTTACTTCTGCAGAACCCAGACTGCATCTTTCCATGCCATCCAAATACGATGGTGATCCCAAGTTGTGCAGGGGGTTCATCACGCAGTGCTTTCTGCACATCGAACTTACGCCTACACAGTTCATCAGTATTCAATCAGTATTCTATTTAGAAATGCACTGACATGGGCTACACCCCTCTGGGACAGGAGAGACTTAGTTACGGCTGACATCACCTTGTTTCTTGCAGAATTCCGATCCGTCTTTGAGGAACCAGCCCCCGCATTATCTTGGCCTCTAAGTTGGACTAGAATGTAGCAGCCTTACTTGCCACTTTTAAAAAAGGACTTTATGGACCAATCAAAGAAGCCTTGTCTGCACGGGACCTGCCTGTCATCTTCCCTGAGTGAGCTTATCTCCTTAACTACTCAGATAGACATCTGGTTCTCTGAGCGCCTCAAGGAGCAACGCCTTGATCAGATGCCAGGCAGGACCTGACGCCTGCCTCCAGTTTTTCAAAATCCACTTCTATCTTCCTCCGTGTCTGCTTCTGAGGAACTCATGCAGGTGGATAGAGCATGGCTGACTCCCCAAGAGCGGACAAGACGACGGCTGGAGGATCTCTGCCTCTTCAGCGCCAGCCCAGAACACTTCTTCTGCAGACTTGCCCTATCTATCCTCCGCGTCCAGAAAGGCACTCTCCTAGGGTTCTTAGTGGAAGCAGCCCTAGATGAGAACAATGCATCTCCATGCCTGCATGTTCCTGTTCTGCTCAGTTTTTTCAAGCCTCGGCCTTCCTCGACTCCGGCTCTGCAGGGAATTTCATGGATGCTGCTCTGGTCCCCCGGCAGTGTTTCCCTGTGGTTCGTCTAGGGTTATCTCATCCATCAGTGAGCAGATACTCTCTGACCCCATCCAGTATCGCACCGAACCACTATGTTTGCAAGTTTGTTCTTTGCATAAAGAAAGACTGTCTTTCTATGTACTTCCCGTTCCACATCATCCGTTCTATTGGGACTTCTGTAGTTGATTGGCTGACTGGGGTACTGAATGCCAGTCTCGTTGTCTCTTTGCTGTCCATCCGGTCTCTGCTTTGTCATCCTCCTCATCTCTCAAGTCTCTGGAGGCTCCTCCCGCTGCTTATCTTGCTGACGTCTTCTCTGAGAAGCAAACGGAGACTCTACCAATGCAACGTCCATACGATTGTCCTATAGAGCTGCGACATTGATCATCAGGGGCTCAATAAAGTGGTGGTTAAGAAATGAAATCCATTACCACTGAAGTGCCAGTTCCATCAGAATCGGATACATCATCTGAGATAAAGGCCTAGAGATGGATCCTGCCAAGTTGTCTGCGGTACTTCAGTGGCCTTGCCCAGTAGGACTTTGTGCCATACACTGTTTCCTGGGTTTTGCTAATTATTACCAGCAATCTATTCCACACATCTCTTCTCCATTGTGCCCTTAACAAGAAAAGGTGCTGATCCCAGACTCTGGCCTCTGGTGGCTGAGGAAGCGTTCACTAAACTTAAGTCTACCTTTTCTTCTGTTCCTGTACTGACATGGCCAGATTTAGAGAAATCGTTCCTGCTTGAGGTTGATGACTCTGCTTGAGCTGTTCTCACTCACTCTAAAACCTTCTCTGCAGCCAAAAGGAATTACTCCATAGGAGTTCGGGAACCTCTGGCCATTAAACTTGCCTCAGAAGAGTCGTGCTATCTGCTGGAATGAGCTCATCATCTGGTCAGTGTATATTCACATGAATCTCTTGCTCAGCATCTAAATCCAAGAGATGCTCTCTCTCGTGACTCTTATGTTATTGGGGAAGAACCGGCTCCTCGGCATATCATCCCACCTGAACTGCTAGTTGTGGCTGCTCCAGTGGACCTCCGGCAGCTCCCTCCTTGCAAGACTGATGACCTGCCCTTCAGAAGAAGATTTTGACTTGGGGACATTGCTCTCATGTGGCTGGGCACCCAGGGGTGCAGCGCTCTGTAGCCCTCATTTCTTGTTTCTTTTGGTGGCCATATCTGGTCAAAAACGTACAGATTTTTTTGGATTCCTGCACCTCCTGTGCTCCTAATAAGCCATCTCACCACAAACCTGCTGGTCTCCTGTTGCCGTTGCCGATACCCAGCTGCCCGTGAACTCACGTGGGCATGGACTTTGTCACGGACCTTCCATCTTTCTCTGGGAATACCGTCATCTGGGTGGTAACTTACTGGTTCTCTAAGATGTCACATTTCATTCCACTGCCAGGTCTGCGATCAGCTCCTTATTTTGCCAGCCTGTTCTTCACTCATATCTTTCGGCTACATGGACTTCCTCTGCACGTCGTTTCAGGCCGAGAGCTCCACGCTTCACGCTTCTGTTGATCTCTATGTAATCAGCTTCAGGTGAATTTGGACTTCTCTTCTGCGTTATATCTGCAATCAAATGGACAGTTAGAGGGGGTTAATAAAACTCTTTTGTCTCTGCCCGTCTGTTGCTGTGGGCAGAGTTGTCTTATAACTCCCTGGACTCTGAGTCCGCTGATGCAGCCTCTTTTTTCATTGTCTACGGACGAATTCGTCACCCATCTCTTGCTCTGTTCCCGTTACCAGGGATGTTCCTGCAGTAGAAGAGTTGGTGCAGGACCTCAAATCAATCTGGGATCTGGGTCAGTCTCTACTTCGGACATCTGCCCGCACCAAGACCCAGGCCAATAAAAAGTGTAATTCTCCTTCAGTCTTCTCCTCGGGTGACAAGATGTGGCTATCTTCCAGATACATCCGGCTGAAAATCCCTAGCTACAAGCTTGGACCACGTTTTCTTGAGTCGATAAAGCACATAAACCCTGTAGTGTATAAACTCTGGCTTCCTACCACTATGCGCATCCCGAACTCCTTCCATGTCTCTCTCCTGAAGCCTCTCATCTTTTAGCAACCTCCTCCTCCTGCTCGCAAGGCTGACTCCACTAAAGTCTTCAAAGTAAAGGAGGTTCTGGACCTGAAGACTGTGAGAGGTAAGTGGTTCTTCCTTGTTGACTGGAAGGGGTTCGGGCCCAAAGAAAGATCATGGGAGCCAGAGGACAATATCCTGGACCACGATCTCCTACAGAGATTTCTCCAGCTCAAGAAGGGGAGAGGCTGAAGGGAGGGGTACTGTCATGGGTGCTCCCGCGACCCATATTGCCGGTGGCAGCCTCATCGTGCCCCCCCCCCGTACTTGTTGGCGTGGCTCCAGTGCTGCTCACTAATTTTATCATAAAAGAGGCCGACAAAGGCGGAAACGTCGTCTTATGGCCCACAGAACAATATATTTCTGAGGCTAATAGACAATTACAAAATCAACAATATTATTCTGCTTTACCCTCAGACCCCACTACAATCTTTAACCCCTTAAGGATGCAGCCTGTTTGTAGGTTAAGGCTCGGTCCTTTTTTTAGAAATTTGACCAGTGTCTCTTCCTGTGGTAGTAACTTTTCAACGCTTTAAGATATGCTTGTGATTTTGAGATTGTTTTCTCGTGAGACATTGTAGTTTATGTTAGTAGTATCATTTCGATGATCCGTTCCTTTTTGGGGGGGTAAAAATTCACAAATTTAGGAAAAATTTGAAAAAAATTACAATTTTCAAAGTCTCAAATGTTATACTTTTTAGACAAAATGTCACACCACAATTTTTTTTGGGTAGAAACCTTTTGCCATTGGTCTTCTTTTTATTTCCATTATTTGTTTTACGTTTCCATTTTTTTTACGGATGTGAGAAGGTTTCAAGTGTTAGTAGCAAATTCTCAGATTTTTTTAAAATTTGAAAAATGTAAAATTTGTGGTGATCAATGCAGTTTGGAAGTGCTCTATAAAGACTTATGTACTATATACCCCCACAAGTAACACCATTTTATGAACCTAACATCTCAACCTATTCAAATCAGCATTTAGGAAGTCTGTTAACCCTTTTATTATTTTTCCAGAAGCAAACAAAAATGGATTTGAAATTCTGAAATTTCAATTTTTGATTACGATTTTTCTCATTTAGCCCTAAAATGGACACATTCATTAGAAAGTTGAGGTAAATATACATCCGAAAATTATTGCCCTGCTTCCTCCGAGTACGGCAATACCAGACATGTGGATGTCAAGTGCTCCTTTGTCGCACAGCGATGTCCAGAACAGAGTTCGTACTATTGCGTTTTTGGAAGGCCAATTTGGCTGCAAATGTTTTGTGGTGCCACAGTGTACTTTAAGAGCCCCTGAAGTAACAGTATAATAGAAAACCCCCAAAGATGTCACCATTTTGGAAACTAGACCCCTCAAAGAATTCATCTGGGGTTGTGGTGAGCATTTTAACTCCCAACACGCTGGTCAAAATCTAATGCAAAGTAAATGGTGCAGAGTAAAAAATGCGTTTTTATTGCAAAAATGTCAGTTTAGTGCCTAATATATTGTGCCCAACCCATGGCAATTTAGACAAACACCCCAAAAATCATAATGCGGGTTGTCCCGAGTACGGCAATATCACTACATTTTCCCAAATTTGACAAGGTTTGGGCACACGGCCTGGCCGGAAAGGTGAAATTACTTTTCCAGCTCCTTTTTCACCGTTTGATTTGGAGTGCCATGTCCTGTTGCATGGCCCGTGAAGGTACCAGTGCGAATAGACCAACCCCCGATTAATTTATTACCAATTTTGGAAACAAGACCCCTCAAAGAATTCACTGGGGTTGTGGTGAGAATTTTAACCCACCCCCAACTGCAGGTCAAAATGAATGCAAAGTAAATGGTGCATATAAAAGAATGCGTTTTTAAAATCTGCAAAATTTCAGTTTAGAGTGCCTAATATATTGTGCCTACCCATAGCAATTTAGACAAACACCCCAAAAAATCATCCTGCGGGTTGTCCCAGTACGGCAATACCACATGTGCCAATATTGACAGCTGGCATACAGTAGGGCCTGATAAGAAAGGATGAAATTTTGATTTTTCCCTCCTTTTTCACACGGTTGGATTCGGAGTGCCATGTCATGTTTGGGTTCCGTAAGGTACCAGTGCAACTAGAAACCCCCGAGAAATTATTACCATTTAGAAACTATAGACCCCTCAAAGAATTCATCTGGGGTTTTGGGTGAGATTTTAACCCCCAACAGCAGGTGCAAAATTGATGCACAGTAAATGGCAAGTGGTGTAAAAATTGCGGTTTATTGGCAAAATGTGCAGTTTAGTGCCCATAATTGTGCCACACCCATGCAATTGACAAAACACCCCCAAAATTCATAAGGCGGGTTGTCCCGCAGTACGGCAAATCCCACAATGCCAATAATTGACGTTGGGCACATCGCTGGCCTGAGACGGAAGGAGTGAAATGATCTTTTCCAGCTCCTTTTTCACACGTTTGGATTTGGAGTGCCATGTCATGTGGCATGAGGTCCCGTAGGTAACCAGTGCAAATAGAACCCCCCCGAAATTTATACCATTTTGTGAAACTAGACCCCTCAGAATTCATCTGGGGTTGTGGTGAAGTTTTAACCCAACAGCAAGGTCAAAATTGAATGCAAAGTAAATGGTGCATAGAAAAATTGCGTTTTTGATCGCAAAAATGTCAGTTTAGTGCCAATATATTGTGCCTAACCCATAGCATTTAGACAACACCCCCCAAAATCATTTGCTGGGTTGTCCCGATACGGCAATATCACACATGTGCCAAAATTGGACAGGCTGGGGCATACAGTAGGCCCTGAGAAGAAAGAGTGAAATTTTGATTTTTTCGCCTGCCTTTTTTCACACGTTTGTATTCTGAGTGCCATGTCATGTTTGGCAGGGTCCGTAGGTACCAGTGCTAGATAGAAACCCCCGAGAATTATACCATTTTAGGAAACTAGACCCCTCAAGAATTCATCTGGGGTTTTGGTGAGATTTTAACACCCCCCAACAAGCAGGTCAAAATTGAATGCACAGTAAATGTTGCATAGTAAAATTGCGTTGTTATTGCAAAATGTCAGTTTAGGTGCCCAATTATTGTGCCCAACCATGGCAATTTAGACAACACCCCAAAAATCATTCTGCGGGTGTCCCGAGTACGGCAATATCACACTATGCCAATAATTGACAGGTTGGGCACCGGTAGGCCTGAGACAAAAGGAGTGAAATTAGCTTTTCCCTCTTCCTTTCACACGTTTGGATTGAGTGCCATGTCATGTTTGGCAGGGCCCGGTGAGGTCCAGTTGCAATAGAAACCCCCGTAATTATCCCATTTTGGAAACTAGAACCCCTCAAAGAATTCATCTTGGTTGTGGTGAGAATTTTAACCCCCAACATGCAGGTCAAAATTGAATGCAAATAAATGGTGCATATAAAAATTTGCGTTTTAATCGCAAAAGATGTCAGTTTAGTGCCTATAATTGTGCCTAACCCATAGCAATTTTACAAACACACCCAAAAATCATTCTGGCGTGTTTGTCCCGAGTACGGCATATCACACATGTGCCAATATTGCAGGTTGGGCACACGCAGCCTGAGAGGATTGGAGAAGATTTTGCTTTTGGAGCACCCTTTTCAACTAGACTGATGTTGGGGTGCCCCTGAGGTACCAGTGCAATAGGAACCCCCCCCGACTAGTGACCCCCGTTTTTTGAAATGCACCCTCAAAGAATTTTATCTGGGGTTGTATGAGCATTTTAACCCCTTAATGCGGGCCCAAATGTCATACAAAGTGAATTGGGCAAGTAAAATAGCATTGTTTCTCAAATTGCCATTGTGTGACAAATGAACAACAGCCCCACTCATGCCACTATGGATACCACCCTAAAATCTTTCTGTGTGTTAGCGGGTTGGCCAGATCCCCATGTTGCCAATAGTCTACAGCTGGGGACACACGGCAGTCCTGAAGAGACCACAATATTTAGCTTTTGGAGCACCCTTTTCACTAATTTTATTGGGGTGCCCCTGATGTACCAGTGCAATAGAATCCCCCCGTATTGACCCCGTTTATTGAAAGGCACACCTCAAAGAATTGATTAGGGTTGTAGAGCATTTAAACAAATCCCCCTGGAATGCTGCCCAAAGTACACAAATGAATGGTTCAGTGTAAATAGCATTGTTTTCTCAAATGTGCCATTGTAGTTGATCAAATGAAATCAGCCCAACTCTCACGTGTATAAACCACCGAAAATCATTCTGTACGCGTTGATGTTACGGGTATGGCAATCCCATGTATGGCAATTGCTACAATGGAGACACCGCAGAGCTCGGAATAAATCGTATTTGTGATGCACAGACTTTTAAAGTTTTTTTTTACAATCAAAAACATTTGTAGATGCCCTTAGGGATCAGTACAGTAGAACCCCTAAAGCTGACCCTATTACAAAACTACACACACAAAACAACCCTCCATGAAAATCTAGGGGTTAGTGAGTTTAAACCCCACAGAGTGGACCCCAAGGATTATGCATAATGGATAGTGCATATACAACTGATGCCATTATGTCATCTTGTGCCCACTCCTGCCACGGGAACAAAACTCCAAAAATCAGATGTGGTTCTCCCTGTACGGCAATACCCTCATTGTGGCAACAATCTACAGGCTGGGCACACGGAGAGGCTCATCAGGAAGGTGCGCGCATCGGCATGATGTAATCATCTGTGGAGCTGTGTGCATCAGGGTACAATATACATCCAGGGACGTGTGATATCTCCCTAAAACCTCCTCATGCTACCCCCTGGTTTTCGGGGCCATGGTGTCACACTGAGTAATGTTTCCTCCCTTATGCCGCCTTTTGGCACACCCTTCACCTTTTTTGATTCCTTTCCTTGCTGGCTGTTTGGGGAACTTCTCCTGGAAAGTGCTGCCCTGGTACAATCCGTGATGTGGCCTTCGCTTCCGACGTGCTAGCACTCTCCCCCTTCCTGGCCTAAAAACAGTTCTTGACTCCAGACCTCTTGAAATTCCAGGAAACTTCCCCCTCTGGTCGTCGCATATCGAGAGCACCAAAAGCATTATACAATGCCATCTGGACATATGTGCACGGCCACTTCTTGTACCCACCCCTCGACTTCCGCATGGCATTGTACGGCTGAAGCACCTGGTCCGACAAATCCACCCCCTCCCAGGGCTTATTATAATCCAGAATACAGTCTGGCTTGGGGCTTCTTCGGCACTGGTACCGATCACGTACAAGGACAGTGGTGATGCTTTTTGGTGCCCATTTAGTGTTGTTAGTACAAGGACATCCCTCTTGTCCTTGTACCTAACACACAATACTGAAATCGCTGACTTAGTTGCTCGCTCTCATGCCTTCTGTCTTTTTCCCCCCGCGACTTAGGGAAGACCTCTCTGATTTTTCCTAACAGTGCCCATTCCGCATTTTGTCTGGAAGCGAGGCACTTGAACAGGGTAATACTCGTATAAAATTATCCAGTAGGAGGTGGTAGCCCTGGTCCATAGTGGTGCACCCAAATCCCACTATCTTTCCAGCTATTCCCAGAAGGGGGGGCCTTCATGGGGCACATCTATCCTAAGTCCTTCCCTTCATATACCCTGAACCTAAAAGTGGTACCCGATGCCTCACACTCACACAGCTTATACAACTTCACCCAAAAAACCGTGCCCTCTTAATTGGGCAGGTACTGGGCTGAACTGAAGTCTCCCTTTGAAATGTCGCAGGGACTCGTCCACTGATATTGTGCCTCTTTGGAGTATACACATCCATCAAATTGGGCACTCATGTAGTCTAATATGGGTCTGGACCGTATAAAGCCTATCATAACTGGGGTCATCTCTGGGTGGGCACTGAGAATGTCAGCAAAATGCAGAACCCTATGGATGGCTTCAAAGGCGCATCCTATTCATAGCCAATGCGGAACATCGGTGTGGTACAGAAGGTCTGTGCTCCATCAACCCTAATAGGGGCTTTTTTACGAGTCCCATAAGAATACTAGCCCCCAATACTTCCTCATCTCGCTGCACTAACCAGGGGTCCACCTGTTAGGGTTGCGCATAAAAAAGTGGGGGTTGGTGGGCCTGTATTGATGCAGCGTAGAGATGTATCTGGGACACATCAACTAATAAGCTCCCTCAGTAAAAAAACTTAAGTAGTCCATGGTCCGAGCCCTGCCGTGTCTCTGTGTATCCCAGGGCTGGACTGAGGGGCATAACTACTGGGGGTCCCACCCATGTGGGGTCAGAGTCTCGGGCACCTCCAGCAAAGTCCCCGGGCACTCCACTATCCAGGCACGCAGCGGCAGTCCCTCCAGCGGAGTCCCGGCACTCCAGCGGGAGTCCCGGGCACTCCAGCGGAGTCCCGGCAGCTCCAGCGGGAGTCCCGGCACTCCACATCCAGCGGAGCCCTCCAGCGTCCACTCCAGCGGGGAGTCCCGTGCACTCAGCGGGAGTCCCGGGCACTCCAGCGGAAGTCCCGGGCACTCCCCGGGATCCCGGGCCTCCACGGATCCCGGAACTCCGGCACTACTTGCCGATAGCGCCTTCTCGGGGGTTCCTCTGAGTCGCTTGTGAGGACGAGGAAGACAAATAAACTCGTCCCCACTTGCTGACTCCGTTCGGAGGTCCATAAAAACTATAACCCTCCAAACCGTATACTCTCTTTGGGACATGATGGGGGGGATAGTAATCAACCTACACTACAACTACTCCCTCCACTACTACACGACAGAACCAAACCGCCTTCTCCTCCTCACAACGCCTTCTCCACCACTAAACGCCTTCTCCTCCTCACAACGCCTTCTCCTCTCACAACGCCTTTTCCATCCTCACAACAACGGCTTCTCCTCCTCACACAACGCCTCTCTACCACACCCCACGCTTCTCCTCCACTACAAACCCTTCTCCTCCTCCTCACAACGCCTTCTCCTCCTCACAACGCCTTCTCCTCCTCACAACGCCTTCTCCACCACACCCGCCTTCCCCCCTCCACTACACTCCTCTCCTCCTCACAAGCCTTCTCTCCTCACTAAACCGCCTTCATCCACCACACCGCCTTCCTCCCCTAAACACTCCTTCTCCTCCTCACAAAGACGCTTTCTCCTCCTCACAACGCCTTCTCCCCACACACTGCCTATCTGCGCCTCACAAGCCTTCTCTCCTCCACGACACCTTCTCCTCCACTACACTCCTTCTCCACCACACTACGCCTTTCTCCCCTCAGCAAACGCCTTCTCCTCCTCACAAACGCTTCTCCTCTCAAACGCCTTCTCGTTCTCCTCCTCACAACCGCCTTCGCCACCACTGACCTCCTTCTCCTCCTCACAACTCCTTCTCCTCCTCACAACACTTCTCCTCCTCAACCCTTCTCCTCTCCTCCTCACACCCCTTCTCCTCCTCACAACGCCTTCTCCCCCACACACGCCTTCTCCTCCACTACACTCCTTCTCCTCCTCACACAAACCGCCTTCTCCTCCTCACCCTACGCCTTTCCTCATTCTCCACCACACACCCTTCTCCTACACTATCACTCCATCTCTCTCCTCACGAACGGTTCGCTGCCCTCCTCTCCTCCAACGCTCCGTCTCCCCCAACGCCTCTCCACTACCTCCTCGCCTCCTCCACAACGCCTCTCCTTCCTCACAACGCCTTCTCCTCCTCACACGCCTTCCTCCACCCACAACACCCTTCCTCACCCTCACAACGCCTGTCCTTCTCCTCCTCACACGCCCCCTCTCACTTCACTCCTTCTCCCACCCACACGAGCCTTCTCCTCCTCCACACACGGCCTCTCTCCTCCACACACTCTTCTTCTCCTCCACACAACGACCTTCTCCTCCCCACAACGCCTTCTCCTCCACTAACGCCTTCTCCTCCACCACACCGCCCTTCTCCTCCATAACGCCCGTCTCCTCCACAAAAACTCCTACTCTCCATCCACTCTCGCACTTAAAAGTGCGGTTTGGGGGACAAGGGAATACAGATGATGGGGGGGGATAGTACAGGAAGTGGGGATTACACTGGGAGGGGCCGGAGGAGGGGTGTAGTGTTTTTTTCACTTTTATAGACAGATCCTAAAACCCTCTGCTCTCCAACACTACCAACGCAGAATGGCGGCTTGGAGAGCATGGAGGGTGTTGGGTCTGCCCTCCACAGTCACTGATCGCTTTGATTGGCCAGTCTGTCAACGGGCCAATCACAGCGTCATACATCACAGACCAATCAATTGGTCCTTTGATGTCAGAGGGGGCGTCCCCTCTCGATCCCAGCATGCTCCGGGTTTTGTCGCATCCCGTTCTCGCGACGGGATGACGTCCATAACCCCAGAGCCGCCCGACCTGCAGCCTCATCCGCTGCATTGGCCGCTGTAAAGACGGGCAGTCGCAGCGATCGACATCACAGGACCGACATGACAGTGTCCTGTGATGTCAAGGGGGAGATGTTCCCCTCGCGATCCCGCCAGGTTTCGGCGGTCGGTCATCCTGTCTTGCGACGGGATGACCGAATTTCTACACGTGGCGCGCTGGCGGAATATCCGCCATCGAGCGCTAACTCACTGCTCGCTCGATGGCGGATTATCCTCCCAAGAGCGTGAAGGGGTTAAGGCTAAGTTGGACGGCTTGTGGATGGCGTTGAGATTTGCATCATTACCCGATGAGAAAAGGATTTCTCATCAGCCAACCACAGTTACACCACCATTTTTATATGTTATCAAAGGTACTTAAGGCGTGAAAATCCCCCCGGGAGACCAATTGTGGCGGGGATTAGAAGCTTGGTGAAGGAACTTCCGGTTTCCGCCCGCCATATGAGTAGCAAGAGAAGGGAGTCTCCACCACCCTAACACCGGACAAATGTCAGAGCCCCCTGAAGCCGAAACTGGGAGGCGAGGGGAGGGACATCAACTGCAGCTCCGCAGGCATAGAGAACTGGAGCGCAGATTCAGAAGGAAGATAGCGGCAGGTGCCGAACCACTGCGCCACAAACCGCGCACACAAACCTGCGCCAACAACCTGCACCCAAATTTGAATCAACATAAGAGTTGTGGCAGAAAAGGTCCCCCCCTGCATCTACATCTTCCCACACATAACAGTATCCCTTATAAAAGCGGCCATCACGGGGATAGACCCAAACATTTGGCGGGAACAGTGAAGCATGACAGCGATATCTGTTAGATGGCAGGATCGCCACACATGAAACAGCAGAAACAGGAAGGCGCAGAGATCTGCATTGAAAACAAATAACACTCCGGCCTTCCTCACCATGCCTGATAAGTTCTCAGAATATTATATGCAATAATCGTACAGAGGCACTAGCCTCCCTCACCACACTGATAGTGCTCAGAGACATTATAGCAATAATCCTTCAAGTGCACTAAATTCCTCCATCAGCGCTCACAAGTGCCCAGTGACAATATCGATAAGGCTGCAAACTATTACCTTCATAATAACCCATAAACACAGAGGGAGAAATGTCTGAGATGACATGGGAGATTCAGCACAACTCTCACAACCTCAGACCAAAGCCCCTATAATTAACAAAATCTGGTTAAGGAATTGCTAAAAAATAGCTCCTAGTATACAGGAGACCGTTTCTACATCAATTGAAGACACACTCACAGGCTTTGCAAGTGGAATTGACACTCATTCACAATCGCTTAGATGAGGCGGAAGGCGCATATCCACCTTAGAACAGTGGCACCTAGCAGTGGCCTTAACAAAGATAACAGCAGCACCACAGAGCTCCCAAAATGGCAGACAATAAGACTTGAAAACAATTGCGTAGAAGCAATGTACTTATGGTTGGGATTGCCTGAAAGTATCACTCTACCACACTTACATAGGATCTTCTCTGAAACGTACCACAACTCTTAGGGATGTTAGGGCCGTTAAAGTCGAGCGGCCCACAGAATTGGCCTCTCAGGGAATTGCGATCCCCATCATCACAGCAAATCAGGAGGAGAAACGCCCAAGACAGCGATCTAAATACCTCGACTACTCGAACAAAGGCCATACTACTTGCATACAGCCGACTACGGCAGCCTCTAAGATAGAAAATACACAATCTTGCTATTTGCAGATTATTCTACAGAGCTCACCAGGTAAAGAGTGGCCCTTTGTCCTTATGTTCTGAACTCTTCAAAAAGCACTGGAAATTTCAATTGCTATATCCTGCTCTTCTCAAGGTGGTTTACCCAGATGGCTCAACACAACACACTTACAACTGATCACGACTGTGGAAGCAGCATTGGGAGAACCATCTGAGGAGAGGGGATCTCTGGAACCCCGGAGAGTTCCTATGTCGCTTCTGGCTCCAGCACAAGTCCTCATCAGCAGGGTGGCCGAGGGTAGCACAACAATCACCAGACAGCAAAGAAGATAGACGAAAGAACTTAGAACGACAGCGATTAATATGAGTGACTATTGTGTAGCTTGAAAGGGACATTGTCTGTGGACATAAATATGGGCTGGCTAGCTAAAATATCAGGTTTAAGGAGGGTGGTTTGTCTTCCTAAATATGAGGAAGTCAACAAAAATTTGTATGTGTTTCTCGTGCCAAATGATTGGTTCGATTGTCACTTTACTAATTTCTAAGTTAATGTTAAAAGGAAAGTTTATCATTGTTTTTTCTTATTTCAAAACAAGTTGTGATGTATCTGGCAAATTTAAAGAGGGCATAATTGAATCCATTAATGTACACAGAGTAAGACAGTGAGGAATTTATCATATAATGCAACCACGTGTCACTAAAGGTGTTTCCTGGAACGTCAAGGGTCTTAGGTCCCCACAGAGCGCTCAATGGTGCTGCTCACCTAAAATCTTGCAGCAGATGTTGCAATGCTGCAAGAATCCCATTTGACTGACACAGAAACCAAGTTCATGAACGCCTGTGGGTGGAGGACATGGTTACTCCGATGCACATAAAGGGGGGGAGATCGAATGCTGATTAGTAAATCTCACCCGTGGCTAAGGATCATATAAGTATTTAGATAAAGGAATACAACATCATCATCTCTCTACAATAAATAAAATAAAAACTGAGCTAATGCGATGGCAGACACTACCACTAAACATATCGGGCAGAGTGCATTTAGTAAAATGATCAGCTCTGCCAGACTACTTTACCCAATGCAGACTTTGCCGTTTGTTAAAAACCTCAGATGTGCGAGTTAACCAAAACATTCACCACATTAATTTGGCAAGGAAGGCCCCGAAAACCCTGCAAAAGCAACGCTCAGTAAACGGAAGAGGGGTTGAATTTTCAGACATCAGACGTTATAACTTAGAATGCCTGACCAGACATACAATGGATGGGATAAACTCAGCCAACCACTACTCTAACACCAAATTAGAGCAAGCATGCTTGGACCCTGTGGCCTGGTAGGCCTTCCACATTCCATAGCTTTTCATAAAGCTGCCACCAATAGCTAAGCAATCCTACTGATGAAATACAATTGCAACTTGGAAAATCACTGCGTAAAAGATACCACCTCTCAGCGCACAAAGTATATTATGCTATGGAATATCCGGATTTCCCAGCAGGTCAGTCACAAGCTGTTATTACCCGGGGGATAAACGTATTCAACAATATTACATCCTGTCAGGATTTGGGGTGTGTGAATCCCCTGGACCACGACGGGAGGTGGTACTAGCCGACACCTGGGACCGAAGTCGAAGTGGGCACCTGGTCTTCACCATAGCCCGCCACAACGAGGGTTGGACTTGCTGCGGCAATACCACCAGGTCGTTCCACATGCGACTAGCCCCGGTAGCAGCTGAGTGTCTGGTACCTTAAACAGGAGACAGTCTCGTGATCGCAGGTCGGACTGGGGTACCTGGGGCCCACCAGTGAAATGATTTTGGGGCCCACCTACTACTACTACATAGAAATATTCTGGATAAGGGAATTTCTAAGCACTAGCGGGTGGTGAAATAAGGATAGCTAATCCCTCTCTGCTAGTGCTCGGCTCTTGGTTGTGTACAGGGGCTGCAGTGTTGACATTACCTCAGGGCATTAATGTTAGGAATAGTATAAGAGTTACCCCTGTGTCCCGGGCAGTGGTTAGGGATGTAAGTGTTCGCACTGCACCGCCAACCTTCCAATAAGAAATGATACCCTACTCTGGCGTCCCCGCACCACATAGACAAGTCACACCTGGCTCTCCCGACCCTATAGATATAACCGTACATACTCTGAGCCCTGTCTCACACTAGAAGGTTATTTAGTGACTACAATACAGATCTGACACAGGAGAAGTAGGATCTTTTACCTCTCGCAGGTGACATGTCTTCTCATTCACATCCAGCATCATCGAAAATCTGGTTGCAGATTTTCTGTCAGATGTGTTCACTCTGGAAGCAATCCCGCACTGCGCCCCTAAAAATACCACAGTTACTTACTTAGTGTAATGTCACCTGGATAAAACTATGTCCCACACTGTACTTCTAAAGAATCTACATAAGAACCCCTCTGCCCCCAGCATATAAATAATACATTGTTACCCCCCAAATATATTACTATACTACAGTCTGTGAATAAATACTGTGCCATAAAAGTATGGTTCCCCCCATTATATAGATGGGGGGAACCATACTCTTACTAAGGTCCAAATCGCGCAATCTCGCGATTGGATTGTGTCGCATCGGTGCGCGGTTGCATGCGCCGAAAATCCGGGGGCGTGGCCGTCGGAAAATTGGCGCTATTTTAAAATAAAAGTGTCGCGTGACACTACTTACATGCACCAAGGATAGACTGGTGAACTCGCGGGACCTCGGCTCAGCAGCACCCTGGTGGACACTCGCGCACGACCTTAGTGAATCGCCGCAGACCTGAATCCTTGTTGGTAAACGCCCGCTGGATCGCCAGAACCAGGTAAGTAAATGACCCCCAATATTTGGTTCCTCTGTGAGTTTATTTTAATGAATTAATTTATCTATTTAATGTCCCTTCTAATTATTTTTATTCTTCCATCCCCTACTAAAAAAATATAACATAATATACAATCTACTTATTATTTTTATACAAAATGTACTAATACGTTTTTATACCATGTCCTAATATTATTATACATATAATCCCCCCCCAAATTATTAATGGGCATATAGTATCCCTTCAATTATATATTTTAACAACTTGCCTCCTATTTATTTACACCTAGTATCTGCACATTATTTAATTGTATTATAATATAAAGTGAATTGTTGTTGCACACGGGGCTGGTTACTGGAAACTCCCTGCTGACACATTCCCGCTACATATAAATAGTTTTATTTCTGTATATTGTATATACACACTCCCCCCCTTATTATACACCCCCCTAGCATTTAACATTTCACCCCCCCCCAGATTTTTTAATAGGCCACCCCATACACACTGTCCCCTCCAATTCAGTAAGACCACCCCCCCCCCATACATGTTCCCCCCTTCATATTATATTTACCCCCCATGCACATTAAACCCCCCTTCATATCATATGCAGCCCCCCCCCCATAAACATTACCCCCCCTTCATATTATAGTTAGGCCCCCCATACACATTAACCCACCTTCATATAATAGTTAGGCCCCCCTTCATATAATAGTTAGGCCCCCCCATACACATTAACCCCCCTTCATATAATAGTTAGGCCCCCCTTCATATAATAGTTAGGCCCCCCATACACATTAACCCCCACCTCCATTTGTTTTGCCATTAGGAAAAAAAAAAAATGTACTCACCTCATCCTGCGTCCTGTCTCTGTTGCTGCCGTGGGACGGGGTAGAGATGCGCGCCCGCGTCGTGACGTCACGGCGCTGCGATGACGTGACGACGCGGCAGCGCATCTAAGTTACAGTGTGACGTGCACCGGAAAGCAGCCGGCCGCGTCACACTGACAGCTTTGGCTTCAGGAATAGTACTCGAGCGGCCGTTTCGGCCGCACCGAGTACTATTGCAGCCACTGGCAGGGGCCTCCGATGGATACGAACGGTGGCCCCTGCCATAATGACAGGAGTTGGGGCCCACCGGGGAATTACCCGGCCCCCCGGCGGGCCAGACCGAGCCTGCGTGATCGGGTCCAGGCACAGGGTCAAGGCAGGCGGCAGAGATGCAGGGTCAAGTCCAAAACGGGGTCAGCAACGGGAGGTCCAGGCAGAAGGGGACGGGAACACAGGCACAGGAACACAGCAACACGGAGGAACACAGGTAACATGGCAACACAGGACTCGGGAGCAGGAACACACAGGAATGCTGGAGGACACAGGAACGCTGGAGGACACAGGAATGCTGGAGGACACAGGAACGCAGGAATACTCGCAAGGAAGCTTTCTCTTAGGCTGAGAGGCTCAAAGATCCGGCAAGGGTCACAGGAAGGGGCAGAAACTTTAAATCTTAGAGTGACGGCGTACGCGCCCTGGGAGATGGGGGCATGCTCGCCAAGCCGCGGGAGTCAGAGAGGACATTGCGGGAGCCATGGAAGGTGAGCAGGGCCCGGGACCGTGGGCAGCAGCAGGAACACGGGTGCATCCGCGATGCGAGACAGCGATCGCGGGAGCACCCTTGACAGTATCCCCCCCTTCGGCCTCCCCCTCTTCTTCTTGCGGCCAATAAACTTCTGGAGGAGAGTCCGATCCAAAATGTTCTCTCAGGGCTCCCAGGATCTCTCCTCAGGCCCAAACCCTTTCCAGTCTACAAGAAAGAACCACTTACCCCTCACGATCTTCATGACCAGAACTTCCTTAACCTCATAGATGCCAGGGGAATCCGCCTCAGGAGCAGGAGGAGGGGATTGCTGGGAGAAGCGGTTCAGGTTGACTGGTTTCAGGAGGGAGACATGGAAGGAGTTCAGGATGCGCATAGATGGAGGAAGGCGGAGCTTGTAGGCCACTTGATTGGTGCGCTTGATTACCTCGAAAGGACCAATGAACCGGGGACCGAGCTTGTAGCTAGGTATCTTGAGTCGGACGTTTCTGGAAGACAACCATACTTTTTCACCAGGAGAAAAGACGGGAGGAGCCCGATGCCTTTTATCAGCCTGCGTCTTGATACGGTCTGTAGCTCACAGAAGAGACTGGAGGGTCTGATCCCAAATAGAGTTGAGGTCCTGCAGCAGATCCTCAACCGCAGGGACATCAGAGGGAGTAGACAGTGGAAGAGGAGGGTGAGGAATACGTCCATAGACCACGAAGAACAGAGCCAAGCCAGTAGACCCAGAGTCCAGGGAATTGTATGAGAACTCAGCCCAGGGTAGGAGGTCAGCCCAGTTGTCCTGACGGGCTGAGACGTAGTGGCGGAGACAGCAGCCCAAAGTCTGGTACACCCTCTCCACTTGACCATTAGACTGAGGGTGATAGGCAGAAGAAAAGTCAAGGTTGACCTGCAGTTGGTTACACAAGGAATGCCAGAACTTTGACACAAACTGGACTCCTCGATCAGACACGATGTGCAGCGGAAGACCATGCATCCAGAAGATATGTCTGAAGAAAAGGCTGGCAAGCTGTGGAGAAGACGGAAGACCTGGAAGGGGAACAAAATGTGACATCTTTGAAAACCGGTCCGTCACCACCCAGATGACAGTACTGCCCGAGGAGACAGGCAGATCGGTGACAAAATCCATTGCCACGTGGGACCACGGGACCACAGTCCAGCCGGCTTGAGACGAGAGGCTTTGTTGCGGGCACAGGAGGAACAGGATCCCACAAACTGCCGAACATCTTTGACCAGGTCTGGCCACCAGTAGTAGTGGGAGATGAGGGCCATGGTGCGTTGCACCCCAGGGTGCTCAGCCACATGGGAAGAATGTCCCGAAGACAAAATCCTCTTCCGGAGAGCAGGTTTAACATATGTCTTGCCAGGAGGTAGCTGCTGAAGATCTACTGGAGCTGCAACAAGCTGGTCTGGAGAAATTATATGCCGAGGAGCTGGTTGCTCTCCAACCACATCAGAAGCACGGGATAGAGCATCAGCCTTGACATTCTTGTCAGCCGGATGAAAATGGATTAGCAGGTCGAAGCGGGAAAAGAACAAAGACCACCGGGCTTGCCTGGGAATCAGGCGCTGGGCTGACTGGAGGTATAACAAGTTCTTGTGGTCAGTGTACAAACATACAGGATGAAGAGCACCCTCAAGAAGATACCGCCATTCTTCCAGAGCAAGTTTAATGGCAAGAGCTCTCGGTTTACAATTGAATAATTTCAGCTGGGGAAAAGGTTTTGGAAAAGAAGCCGCATGTGGAAGTTCGGCCCTTTGCTGGGTGAGGACCTCTCCAGCTCCCACGGAGGACGCATCCACCTCAAGAAAAGGTTTGTCCATATCAGGCCTAGAGAGTACTGGAGCCAAGGCAAAAGCAGACTTTAACTTGGAGAAGGACTCTTCAGCTGTAGGAGACCAGGAACGTGGATTGGCACCCTTCTTAGTGAGGGCCATGATGGGAGACACCACAGTGGAGAAATGGGGAATAAACCATTGATAATAATTTGCAAACCCCAGAAACCTCTGTATGGCTCAGAGGCCCTCTGGGTGTGGCAACAGAAGAACTGCTGACAGTTTGACGGGATCTATCTAGAGGCCTCTGTCGGAAATTATATAACCTAGAAATGGAGGGCTGTGCTGGTGAAACTGGCATTTCTCCAGTTTGGCGTACAGATGGTTGGCACGAAGTCGACCAAGAACTTGACGTACGTGTCTCTGGTGGGATTCAAGGTCCGGAGAGTACACCAGGATGTCATCCAGGTAGACCACGACACATGTATGGAGAAGGTCCTGGAAAATGTCATTAACAAATTCCTGAAAGACAGCAGGGGCATTACACAGTCCAAAGGGCATTACTAAATATTCAAAATGCCCGTCACGGGTATTAAACGCCATCAGCTTTGCGGATCCGGATGAGATTGTAAGCACCCCAAAGATCCAGTTTGGAGAACACCTTGGCACCTCGCAGGCGATCAAAGAGTTCCGTGATCAACGGCAAGGGGTATCGGTTTTTAACCATGATCTTGTTCGGCCCACGATAGTCTATACAGGGACATAAGGAGCCGTCCTTCTTGGTGACAAAGAAGAATCCTGCACCAGCTGGAGAGGAGGAATTGCGTATGAAACCGCTCTGCAGGTTCTCCTTGATGTATTCAGACATGGCAGCCATCTCAGGAACAGAAAGCGGATAGACCCGACCTCTGGGGAGAGTGGCACCCGGAAGGAGATCCACAGGGCAATTTTAGGAACAATGTGGAGGTAGAGTCTCAGCTTGTCTCTTGGAAAACACATCTGCGAAGTCCATATACGGAGCGGGAAGTCTCTGCAGAGATTTGTGAGACAATGTAGAAGTCCTGACAGGTAGTGGATGAAGGACCCGCATTCAATGTGAGGAACAATCTGGACCCCAACGGAGAATCTCCCCAGAAGACCAGTCCAGAACAGGGGCATGAAGCTACAACCAGGGGAGACCCAGCAGAAGAGCAGATGTGCTTTGGGGCAGCACAAAAAAAGAAAGTCTCTCTTGATGTAGGGAACCAACTTGTAGAAGCAGGGGTTCCGTACGAAATCAGATGGGCACGGAGAGAATCTGACCATTGACTGAGGCAATGGACAATGGCTTCTCGAGATGAACCACCGGGAAGTGATGCTGAGAGACCAGGGCAGCATCACCAAAATTCGCTGTAGGGCCCGAATCCAGGAAGGCAGAAACCTGGATCTGGCTACCGGTGCCAGCGCTGAGGAGCACAGGAAGAGTCAGACGTGGAGAAGTTGTACTTACACCTAGGGACGCCTCTCCAGAGAGGACATCGCGGGAGCCAGGGAAAGTGAGCAGGGCCCGGGACTGGGGGCAGCAGCAGGGCTAATGAAGTATGACCTAGAATACTTAAAGGATGGGAAATAGTGCGCAAACATGTGATTAGTGAGAGATGGAGGGAAACATTTTTTAAGTTAATGCAGTCAGCTATTTATGCATTCAATATACCAGCTTCTGAGTCCCGTCCAGATAGAATTACCGCATGCCCTAAATGTCAGTTGTCATTGGTGGATTTATATCACTCAATATGGGTGTGCCCATTAGTACAATCCTTTTGGAAAACCTTCCAGAAATTTATTTCAGACCACTACAAAATCACAACAACCACTGGCCCTCATCTTCCATTCAGCAATGCAACAGGGAGAAGGGGAAGAGGAGGAGGTAGAGGTCATAATTACCCTGCTTATTCATATACTCATGCTAATAGCTAAAATATGCCTAATGAATCATTGGCTAGAGGCCTCACTCCCATCAATAAAGGAAATAATAGACCAGGCTAAATTATACTTAAATATTGACAGGGATGAAGTGGAAAAGAAAGGGGAGAAACAAGTAAAACAATTTTTTCTAAAATGGCGTAAATTCGCAGTTAATCATTTATCATCCAATGAAATACAAGAGTTCATGAGAAAACTTAAAAACACTGCATAGTATGCAACAGAACAACTGAGAGGCACACTGGGCAGACTTAAAGTATCAACTGATTAGAGACGGGAGTTGGAATTCATTCACCGTACATACTGACATCATTTACTGGTATTACTTAGCTAATGTTCTTAGAGATTATCCCCCTTTTACGGCCTTAGATTAAAAGAAATCTTTTGGTTATGTTAAATATGTTATATTATTTGTGTTTATTGAGAAACAGCTGACCAGACCTAAGAGTGCACATATGTGCCTTGATTTGCATGAAAGATGGAGGAAAAATTTGAAAATGAAGAGAGGGAGGAGATGGAATGTGTACATGCTACACTACACAAGTTTGTTAAATGACTGATTGATTGTCTTATATGCTAATGAAAATTACTATATATCTGTTGTACTCTGTATACATGCATTCTCTTTCCCAATAAAAATGGTTTAAAAAAAAAAAAAAGAAGCCTGTGTGAAAAGGCGTGCATAATCAATGGTCAGATATTTACAAACTGTTGCAAAAGAACTGGGGTATCCTAAAAAGTGATCCACAACTTGAAATACACATTCCCCCAGAGCACAAGACAATTTCTAGATGGGCCAAAACCTTACATGACTGACTAACTAGGACATGGAGAAAGATTGCTTTGGTCGTACCCATGTGGAGATTGCATACTATGTCCTTTGGTCTTGCGAGGAGACAATTTTGAGAATCCAGCAAATCTAAAGAATATTCCACTTTGATCCTATATTTACTATCGGACACAAAACATCATATATGGCCTAGTGTGTCCATGTCCGAAATTATATGTGGGCCAAACCGGTCAGGAATTACTCAGAAGAGTTCAAAAGCATATTTCCACAATCTACAACAATGAATGTGCAGCATCAAAAGAAAACCGGTTGCAAACCTTCAAAAAGGTTCAGACAGGACCCACAATGTAGCGTAGTCAGCGATAAAGCAGCACTCCGTATTAGGAAAACTAGTGACTTTATTCCACCATAGAAATTCAACATTTCACCTTATCAATAAAGGCATTTTCAAGCATCATGTGTCAATAATCAATCGGTTTATATAGAGGCGAACTAATCACCAACATATGTGCAAAAAAGTGACGTCACAAACAGTACATACAAATATTATAATAAATATATTCCAACAATCATATATCATGGAACACATTACATATTACCATAAAGTGGCAATCAATTTGGTCTAAGTAGTGTTGAAGTCTTAATGGATTTTTGACTTGGCCTCATTGGCTCCCTGGGGGATCAATGAGGATAAGTTGTTTTCTGGCTTCTATAAAAAGGGAGGTATGATATACTTTTTATATTCTTATATTATTATTATTATTATTATTATATAAGAATTATTATTCTTATATATTATATATTTTTATACTCTTTATATTATTTTTGGATATACACACACTCTCTCACTTGCACTATTTGGCTCATCCTATGGATTATCTGCCTTCATCGTTTGCACTGTCATTTTTGTTTTTTACATACACTTTTTCTTTTTCCTTTGCTTTCTCTTCTGTTCTTTTCTCCTCCATGTTTTTCTTTTGTTTTATCTTTCCCTTTTTCTCCCCCACCCCTCTTCATTCACTTTCACACCCACATCCTTCCCCCTCCTTCTCACCTTCATGCCCATTTCCTTTTGGTCCAGTTATAACCCCCTTCCCCCCCACTAATTTTCATTTCTTATTTTTCTGCTCTTTCTTGTTTGTTTTTTTGCTCTAATGCCACACTATTGTGAATCGGCTAACATGCTTCTTGCCTCTCTGGCACATTTTTTTCCCCATACACCTTTTCACCATGCACAAATAATTAGCATATTCCACATTAGTATACACATACCTCCATATTTAGGAGTAGATGAATTGTCACAAATTTTCTTTGTGTACTTGTACTTTCACTTGTGTGATATAGACACACATTATTTTCACTTTTATTATCATTCCTATAAGGTTTTTAAACATTCTTATCCTCCATAGGAGCCTTTTAGGTACTCCATTCATATAACATATATAGTTGTTGTCCTTCCGCAAAACCCCATTATGTCCCAAGGACTCGCCATTAGTCTTGGAGTCGTTATGACTTGAAACTATGACGGGTTGTCCTCCTTCACTCCGTTCCTTTCTACCTGTGAATCTACATGAACTGGGTGCTTCACTGTATTGAGTGTATTTACATACACAGAAATTTTATTGGTGCCTACATTAATGCACATACATTGTTTGATGCGGATTCAATCTGACATGATATATGTATTGTAAGAATGTGAACCTAGGGGGCACTGGAGAGCGACCCACAACCAGGTTTGAAAAGGACCTTGACCACTCCCATCCCTGGCAAACTCCAGAGGGAGAGCTCACAGCAAGCCAGTGCTGTGTGTCCTGCAGTCAGCAGGAGGACTTGCGACCAGTTGAAGACAGACAGGTGGTCTGTCCCAAGAGGACTGGAATCCAGTAAGGACATTGTTTGTTTGAGCTCACTGAGAGCCAGAGCGCTGAGGCGGAACCCCAGCAGTGTTCCTTGAACCTAGAAGGGAGCTAGGGTTCAAGAAGTGAGGTAGTGACCTAAGTAGAGGCTGAGCTGTTTGTTATTTTTGTTCCTGTAAATGTTTTAACATTTACGCAGGGTTTTTCCGCTCATTTCTCGTTCTCCAACTTCAAAAATCCATAACTTTTTCATTTTTACATGTACAGACCTGTGTGGGGGCTTATTTTGTGCGTAACAAATTCCAAATGTGGAAAAATTTGTGGGCTTAGTTTTTTCGACTTTGACTGTGCACTCAAAATAACATCTCATTTTTATTCTTTGGTTCGGTGCGATTGCGGTGATACCAAATTTATATAGGTTTTATAAATGTTTTAATACATTTTCAAAAATTAAACAAATTTGTACAAAAAAGAAAAAACATTTTTTGCCATCTTCTGACGCTAATAACTTTTTCATACTTTGGCGCACGAAGCTGTGTGAGGTGTCATTTTTTGCAAAATGAGCCGACATTTTCATTGCTGCCATTCTGAGGTCTGTGCGACATTTTGATCATTTTTTATTTCATTTTTTATGTGATGGGAAAGGGGGTGATTTGAATTTTTAATATTTTATTAATTTTTTTTTCTTTTTTAAACTTTTTTTTTCTTTTTTTTCCCACTATTTCTTAGACCATCTAGGGTACATTAACCCTAGATGGTCATATCGCTCCTACCATATACTGCAATACTTCTGTATTGCAATATATGGCATTTTTTCAGCACATTCATTACAATGAGCCACTCGCTCATTGTAACGAATCTGCAGAAGCCATGTAGCCTTGTGTAAAACAAAGACCCAAGGCTACAATGGCAACCGATCGACCGCGGTTATTAGCTGTGGGGGTTTTCTGCAATATGCAAAAACCCCCACCCTTGTATGAAGAGGACTCAGCCCGTGAGCCCTCTTCATACACTCCTTATACCTCTGCGCCGTAGAGCTACGGCGCAGAGCGTTAAGGGGTTAAAGCTGCATAAAGCCGTTTTCTTTAGGATTGCTACAAGCTCCTACGTTACTGTTTTTGGCGCTCCGCACCACAAAAGTCGCCTGTGAGGTCCAGAAGCTTCTACCTTTGATGCTAAGTTACCCCCAAACCCCACAGTACATATACTTTACTTTATTTGTATGCACATTTCTGTAACTCAATGGTTATTGTGTCTGTGAGCATGTGCGGTTCTGATATGAGTGCAGTGTGTTTGCACATGGGCCGTGTGTATGTGTGAATGATCCCTGTATAAGTTTAAGTGGTTTCATACTATTATATATTTATGTGATACTCCTGGTTATGCATATATTGTTTGTTGTATTGGGGATTTTATATTAGGCTTCTATATATATACATATATTTTTACTATTTATACTTAGTATAGACACTGGCTTTAACTGAATTAAGCACATGGATTTAAGTATATAATTTTTTTTTTTTTTTCTTAATGTTCATGTTCCCAAGAATCTAATGGGCATAGGTCATCACTAGAGATGAGCGAACATGCTCGTCCGAGCTTGATGCTCGGTCGAGCATTAGCGTACTCGAAACTGCTCGTTGCTCGGACGAATACTTCGCCGCGCTCGGAAAATGGCAGCTCCCGCCGTTTTGGCTTTTTGGCGGCCAGAACAGAGCCAATCACAAGCCAGGAGACTCTGCACTCCACCCGCATGACGTGGTACCCTTACACTCGATAGCATGGTTGGCTGGCCAGATCAGGTGACCCTGGATAGACTAGCCGCTGCCCGCGCTGCTCGGATCATTCTGTGTCTGGATGCCGCTAGAGAGAGCTGTCTGCTGGTCCAGGACAGCGTTAGGGTGCTAGTAGATTACTGTTAGGCAGGAGTGATTCTCCAAGAACCCCACAGCCCTTCTTAGGGCTACAATAACGTTCTACTTTTTTTTTTTTATTTGCATCTAGTACCATTTTGTGAGGAATTAGCAGGGGGACTTGCTACCGTTGTTGGTTTAGCTCTTAGTGGCACACATATCCACCTCAGACCGAAGTGGGAAAATTTAGTAGGGGTTGGATTTCAATTGGCACTAACTCAGTGTCATCTCTCTGGCATAGTAGTGTGCTTTGATACTTGGCTAGAAATAGCTATAGGAGAATCCAAACAGCTTACTTACCCTTACAGTAGCGTTCTATATATTTGTATTCTGGTTGATCTGCTGGTGGCTGTACTTGCTGCAGTGCATGTACAGCCAATTCTGAGCATTTGTAGTGAGACTTGCGACCGCTGTGTTTTGCGCTTAGTGACGCACATATCCATAGCAAGACCGAAGTGGGAAAATTTAGTAGGGGTTGGATTTCAATTAGGCACTAACTCAGTGTCATCTCATCTGGCATAGTAGTGTGCTTTGATACTTGCTAGAAAATAGCCATAGGAGAACCAACAGCTTACTTACGCCTACAGTGCGTTCTATATATTTGATTTCTGGTTGATCTGCTGGTGGCTGTACTTGCTGCAGTATGTACTAGCCAATTCTGAGCAATTTGTAGTGAGACTGCGACCGCTGTGTTTTGCGCTTAGTGACGCACATATCCATAGCAAAGACCGAGTGGGAAAATTTAGTAGGGGTTGGATTTCAATTAGGCACTAACTCATGTCATCTCATCTGGCATAGTAGTGTGCTTTGATACTTGGCTAGAAAATAGCCATAGGAGAATCCAAACAGCTTACTTACGCCTACAGTAGCATTCTATATATTTGATTTCTGGTTGATCTGCTGGTGGCTGTACTTGCTGCAGTGCATGTACTAGCCAATTTTAGCAATTTGTAGTGAGCTTGCGACGCTGTGTTTTGCGCTATGGACGCACATATCCATAGCAAACCGAAGTGGGAAATTTAGTAGGGGTTGGATTTCAATTAGGCACTAACTCAGTGTCATCTCATCTGGCATAGTTGTGCTTTGATACTTGGCTAGAAAATAGCCATAGGAGAATCCACAGCTTACTTACGCCTACAGTAGCGTTCTATATATTTGATTTCTGGTTGATCTGCTGGTGGCTGTCTTGCTGCAGTGCATGTACTAGCCATTCTGAGCATTTGTAGTGAGACTTGCGACCGTGTGTTTTGCGCTTAGTGACGCACATATCCATAGCAAAGACCGAGTGGGAAAATTTAGTAGGGGTTGGATTTCATTAGGCATCAGTCTGCCATTTGTCCTTTTTTATTTTACGTTTATTTTGTTTTAATAACTCTGTCATACCTCATCTGGCCATAGTAGTGTGCTTTCATACTTGGCTAGAAAATAGCCATAGCAAGGTATTAGCATCGTTTGGTTTTAACAAACTCAAAAAACAAAAAAAAAACAAAAAACAAAAAAAAACAAAACACAAAAAAAAACAAAAACACAAAAAAAGTTAAAAAAATTAAAGTTAATAACTCTCATTTAAAATGTTTAACCCGAGGGCTAGGGGTAGAGGACGAGGGCGGGGACGTGGGCGTCCAACTACTGCAGGGGTCAGAGGCCGTGGTCCTGGGGCGGGTGAGACACCACTGCTTATGAGGGAGCAGGGGAACGCCGCAGAGCTACACTCCCTAGGTTCATGTCTGAAGTTACTGGGACTCGTGGTAGAGCACTGTTGAGGCCAGAACAGTGCGAACAGGTGATGTCGTGGATTGCTGACAATGCTTCGAGCAATTTGTCCACCAGTCATCTTCACACGCAGTCCACCCATGTCACCGAAATCGCCCCCACTCCTCCAGCTCCTGCACCTCAGCCTCCTCCCCCCCAGTCTGCCCCCTCCCAGGAAATTTGCATTTGAAACCGGCATACTCTGAGGAACTGTTTTCTGGACCCTTCCCACAGTCACAAACCATTGTCCGGTTGCTGCTGAGCAATATTCCGATTCCCAGGTTTCCACCAGTCCACAGTCTTTGGGTGATGATGACCTTCTTGACGTAGTGGAAGTGTGTAAAGAGTGTCCGACGTGAGAGACACGGTTGTCAGACAGTGGGGAATTGTTGTCAGGGCAGGAAGTCCGAGGGGGAGCAGACTGAGGGATTGGAGGATGATAGTGACAGACCCAAGCTGGGTTGAGAGGCCGGGTGAACACAGTGCTTCTGAGACGAGGAAGTCCTCGACCAAACAGTTTGGAAGAGGCAGTGGTGGGGCCAGACGGAGAGGCAGGGCCAGAGCTGGTGCATCAGCGCCAAATGTGTCAACTATTGAAGCTCCCGTGGTGAGGGCTCTTGCGGCGAGGGCTAGATCTTCAGAAGTCTGGAGGTTCTTTAAGGAACCCGTATGACCGACGGACTGTGGTGTGCAACATTTGCCAAACCAGGCTCAGCAGGGTTCCACCACTACTAGCTTACTACCACCAGTATGCGCAGGCATATGAATGCTAAACACCCCACTCAGTGGCAACACCCGTTCACCTCCGGCCGTGCACACCACTGCTCCTTCCCCGTGTCAGCTGATAGTCAGCCCCCTGCCCAGGACCCTCTGCCACAAAACCCCATCGTCGCCTCCACGATCCTCCACAGCATCCACCAGCGTTCAGCTCTCCATACCCCAGACGCTGGAGCGAAAACCAAATATAGTGCACCCCACCCGCACCTCCCAACCCTTAATGTGCACATCTCCAGATTGCTTAGCCTGGAGATGCTGCCCTATAGGCTAGTAGAGACGGCCTTTCGCAACCTCATGGCGGCGGCCCGCCCCGTATCGGTATTCCCATCCTCGCCCTACTTTCCCGATGTGCCGTCCCAGCCCTGCACCGCATGTGTCAGACAACATCACACCTGCCCTGACCAACGCCGTTTCTGACAAGGCTCAACCTGACCACGACACGTGGACGAGTGCTGCCGGGCAGGCCACTTATATATCCCGCCTGACGGCACAATTGGGTCAATTGGGTGCTGGCCGAGTCTGACCCTGGGGCTGTCATATACTGCCGACGCCGAGGCTGGGGGCCTACCTGGTCCAGGGTGTTCACGGCCTACTATGCCTCCTCCTCCTCCCACCCCTCCACCTCCTCCTCCGAACTACCATCCGTGGGCACGGCCCATCACGTAGCTCTAGGCACCAGCGCAGTGCCGTCGCTAAGCGACAGCAGGCGTGCTCAAACGGCTGAGCCTAGGCGACAAAAGGCACACCGCCCAAGACTATTACAGGGCATCACGGCGCAGACTGATCTGTGGTGGCACCGCGTAACCGAAGCCAGGCATGGTTGTGTGTGCAACGGCCGTAACCTGGTGGCGGCTCTGCAACCTCGGCAGACTGACACATGTGCCATGCCGGCCCATTTGTTAAATCTGATAGTTTCAGCGTTTCCTCAGACATACCCCCAATCTGTCAGATTTGCTCACGAGGTGCGCCGCATCTGTGCGCATTTCAGAAGTCCAGCACAGATGCTGCCACTCTCAGGGCAGCGCAAGCGCCGCCTCCAACTGCCGCTCCCCGACTGTTGTGCGACGTGCCCACGAGGTGGATTCAACACTGACCAGTTATACCAGGTTACCAGCAGCGCCGAGCGATTGTAGACTGCCAGAGTCAACTTCCACCATAACTGGTAGTCAGTGTCAGTCAGCTTCCTCAAGTCTACAATGAGGAGTGGACGTGGATGTCTGATATCTGTCAGGTGCTGAGTAACTTTGAGGAGTCAACACAGATGGTCATTGGCATGCCGCCATCATCAGCCTCACCATCCCGCTGCTGGGGCCTGTGAAAAACTCTCTGGTCAGCATGAAGTCGGAAGCTTTGCGCTTGTCACAAGAGACGGGGGAAGAATATTCCCTTGTTGATAGCACAGCCCTCAGGGCCTGTTTCTCACGCATATCGGAGGAGGTGGAGGTGGAGGATGATGAGGAGGAGAGGAGGAAATGTTTGGCGACACAAGAGGGACCATTGTTGAGTCCTTCACTGTTCAGCGTTTATGGGCAGAAGAAGAGGGTTGGAGGAGTTGGAGGAGGAGAAATGGACATCGGCCAGTGAGGGAGGAATTCTTACGCGTTGGTACTCTGGCGCATATGGCAATTTCATGCTAGGCTGCCTATCCCGTGACCCTCGCGTTCAAAGAATTTATTCCAGCACGATTACTGGGTGTTCACTCTCCTTGGACCCACGGTACAAGCAAAATCTTTCCACTCTCATCCCTGCAGAGGAAAGGAGTGTGAGAATGCATGATACCACAGCCCTGTGCACAAGCTGAAACAGTATTTCCCTTCGACAGCGCTAGCCGGCAGAGTGCGTAGTTCTGCGGGACAGTAGCGAGGGAGAGTGGCGAGCAGGCAGCTTGTCCAGCACTGGCAGGGGTACGCTTTACAAGGCTTTTGCCAGCTTTATGTCACCCCAGCAAAACTGTCACCGTCCCCAGTTCTCGAGAGTAGGGCTGATCTTTACAGAAAGATGGTGAGGGAGTACGTAGCTGACCATACCATCGTCCAAATGATCACACAGCTCCCTACAACTACTGGGTTTCAAGCTGGACATGTGGCACGAACTGGACGCTGTACGCCTTGGAGGTTCTTGCCTGCCCTGCCGCTAGCGTCTTGTCCGAGCGGGTTTCAGTGCAGCTGGTGGCATCATCACGATAAGCGTACACCCTGTTCGACTGACACGGCTGACAGGCTGACGGCTTATAAAATGATAAGCTGATTTCTCAAATTTCCACTCTCACCGGTGAGGAAGCTCAACCTGAATAATTGATCCACTCCTCCTCCTCCTCATTTTCCTCCTTCTCCTCCTCTTGTACAGTAAAGCAGAGGAAACGGCTATTTTTTGACAGGCCCACTGGCTCTTGCTATAGTACTTTATGCATTTAATTTTTCTGGAGGGCCACCTACCCGGTCCTCTGTTTTAAACAATTTGTGGAGTGCCACATACAGGCACTCAATGTATTCCATTTTTCTGGAGGGCCACCTACCCGTCCTCTGTTTAAACAATTTTGGGAGTGCCACATACGGCACTCAATCTATTCCATTTTACTGGAGGGCCACCTACCTGCTCCTCTGTTTTGAAAACTTTTGGGACTCCACATACAGGCACTCAATCTATTCCATTTTACTGGAGGGCCACCTACCTGCTCCTCTGTGTTTGAAAAACTTTTTGGGACTGCCACATACAGGCACTCAATCTATTCCATTTACTGGAGGGCCACCTACCTGCTCCTCTGGTTTGAAAAATTTTTGGGACTGCCACTACAGGCACTCAAACTATTCCATTTTCCTGGAGGGCCACCTACCTGCTCCTCTGTTTGAAACTTTTTGGGAGTGCCACATACAGGCACTCATCTATTCCATTTTCTGGAGGGCCACCTACCTGCTCCTCTGGTTTGAAAACTTTTGGGAGTGCCACATACGGCACTCAATCTATTCCATTTTACTGGGGGCCACCTACCTGCCCTCTGTTTGAAAACTTTTTGGGACTTGCCACATCCAGGCACTCATCTATTCCATTTTACTGGAGGGCACACCTACCTGCTCCTCTGGTTTGAAAATTTTTGGGACTGCCACATACAGGCACTCAATCTATTCCATTTTACTGGAGGGCCCACCTACCCTGCTCCCTGGTTGAAACTTTTTTGGGAGTGCCACTACAGGCACTCAATCTATTCCATTTTTCTGGAGGGCCACCTACCTGCTCCTCTGGTTTGAAAACTTTTTGGACTGCCACATACGGCACTCATCTATTCCATTTTTCTGGAGGGCCACCTACCTGCTCCTCTGGTTTGAAAAATTTTTGGGACTGCCACATACAGGCACTATCCAAATAAATTGTCTCCATAGCAGCCTCCACACGTTGTCTCCATTGCTACCTCCAAAAGTCGTCCATATAGCGCCTCCATACATCGTCCCTTTATCAAACGAGGTGTGTCAGCATCCAGAAATGGGTTGTTTCATGGATTCCACATCAAGTTGTTAACTTGTCGCCACCCTGCTGTGTATCCACCAATATACTGGCAAACTTTTATCATGTACCGATATATTTGAGCGCTTCTTGCTCACCCCTTGGTTCCTCTCTGCCACCCATTGGTTTGAAGCCTGAGTCCATTTAGGTTATGTCGCCATGCCACTCTCTAGCCTGCTGCCGCTGCCTCTGCATGCCGTCCCCTATAGTGTCAGGGTCAATTATTGCATGTTTTAGATGCTATCTAGCTTCATTCTGTCACTCCTGTCATGGCCATGCTGTTGCCCATAATTTTGGCATAATGGTGCGATTATGCAGAGCCGAGGCATCCATGCATGCTGCCCCTGCTGTTTTCCTGTCCATTTCCCGTGGTGTTTCCATCCTTTTCTGAGGTTTCCAGGTTTGTTGCCAAGCTTCCCTGTGCAGAGCCTGGTCCCCTTGAAAAATGCTCGAGTCTCCCATTGACTTCAATGGGGTTCGTTATTCGACGAGCACTCGAGCATCGGGAAAAGTTCGTCTCGAATAACGAGTACCCGAGCATTTTAGTGTTCGCGTCATCTCTAGTCATCACCATTATTAACTATTCACTAAGTGGACAACTCACAAAGAAACTGGTAGGGCTCATATAGGCACACATCGCTTCTAAAATCTCTCATTTATATATTGCCGGCAATGCCGGACATAGGAATGTCGTGCATGTGCGGTCATTCCACCTGACGTCACCTTGAGGAAGCCACGTTGCTCGGCGACACGTGTGGGGTGCTTTCGGGCTCCTTCCCCAGACTGCACACCAAATGGTATATCTCCATGAGCTGTTGTTTACTACTCCCGTCGTCGGCAGCTTCTCAGCAGTTTTTTTTTCCTGTGTAGGCATATGCAGTGACTGTTCACATTCACTGCTACACACTCTCTGGAAGTGTTGTATGCATTTTTCAAATTAGAACAGTGTTTCTTGGGGTGTTTAGGGTCTTTAGTAGGACTTTCGGACATTAACCAGTGCCAGGGTCCTACTGTGATTTTGAATGTGGTTGTAGTTGACTGTATCCCTTTTAAATGTTTTTAACTGTGTTTTGCCAAATAAATTTTTTTGCGTATATATAACCGTATTTTTTGGACTATAAGACGCAAAAAATCTTGCTGAAATGCCTGCATCTTATAGACCGAAGGTCAGGAGGATCCCAGCACTGCAGCCCTCCGGCCCGCTGTAAGGGAGATCGGGTGATGCCCTGATATAGAGCTGCACCCGATCTCCCAGAGAGGAGAGCCTCCGCACTGCTCTCCCCTCTCCCAGGTTTCCTACAGGACCTCTAGGGATGTCAGAATCATGTGACTGATTACATGCTTCTTACATCACCACATACTGCCGAGAATGGGGACATGCTGCCCTGAGACAGGGTAAGAAGAAGGGTAAGAGGGAAATAGGGAAAGGGGGGAAGGGGGTGTGCAGGGTGTTCTGTGTGTATAGCTTAGCTGTGTGTGTAACTGTATGGATAATGCAGAGCTGTGTGTGTAACTGTATTGATGACACAGAGCTGTGTGTGTAAATGTATGGATGATGTAGAGCTGTGTGTGTAAATGTATGGATGGAGCAGATCTGTGTGTGCTATTCTTTAGTGCGACCAACAGGGATATTTTAATTGGTGTAAATTATATTTTTCCTTTTTTGAAAGCCTAAATCTGGGGTGCGTCCTATAGTAAGAAGCGTCTTATAGTTCAAAAATATATATGAACTTCAATAAAAAAATTTATTTGGTGCTACATGACACATTTCCTGTGCATTTTTCATTCCATTAAAGGAGGGCTCTGCACTGGACATTTCATTAAAGGGGGACTCTGCTAAGGACATTACATTCAAGGGGGTCTCCACTGTGGACATTTCATTAAAGGGGGGCTCTGCAGTGGACATTTCATTAAAGGGGGATTCTGCTATGGAGATACATTCAAGTGGGTCTCTGCTGTGGACATTTCATTTAAGGGGGACTCTGCGGTGGACATTACATTCAAGGGGTCTACACTGTGGGCATTTCATTAAAGGGGGCTCTACAGTGCAAATTACATTAAAGGGGGGTTCTGCAGCTGACATTTCATTAAAGGGGGACTCTGCTGTGGTCATTACATTCAAGTGGGTCTCCGCTGTGGACATTTCATTCAAGGGGGTCTCCACTGTGGACATTAATGGGGAGCTCTGCAGTGGACATTACATTAAAGGGGGGTTTGCAGCAGACATTACATTTGAAGGGGGCACTTCAGGGGATGTTTCATTAAAGGGGGGGCTCTGCAGTGGACATTACATGAAAGGGGGAACTCTGCAGCAGACTTTACATTTAAAGGGGGCTCTTCAGTGGATATTCCATTAAAGGGGGGCTCTGCAGTGGGCGCTGAGTACAGTGACTTAGCGCTCAGCATACGATATATCGGATGCAGAGCTGATGCCAGTTCAGCTCAAGATCTGAGCCAAACTGGCATCGGGATACACTTGGTGCTGACCGCACCATTTAAACTGCCTTTGGAGGGTCTTTCGTTGCTATGGCACCCCTGGGGTTCGATCAGGACCCCAGAGCTGCCTGTAGGCACTGCCTGAAAGATGGTGTCTGTGACTTCATCTTAAAGGCACAGAGTCAGCCTATGCACGTGCATAGGTTGACACTGCTAGTACCCTGCAATACATCAGTATTGCAGAGTTGTCAAGTTCTGCCCCTGTTCACACAACCTCAAGTTCTCTAATGACTGATAACATTCACAGAGTGAGCTCCAAGAAATCAAACCAAGACAAAGTATGGTATAATATCTCAATCTAGAATGTCAAATCTAGTAATGCCATGAAAGGATAGGCAGATGTGAGAATGCTTTTTTCGTGTCACAAAGTATTATACAGGCAGGACCTGGGCTTGGTTACTTAGGGATAAAGAAGTAATGTCTATAGGCCATTGGTTGGTAAATTATTACATGGGCATTGCAGACACAAAGGGGGATATTTATCATACGCTGGCGCTCGTGCCTCTAGATGTATCGGGCTGCCAGCAGCGCAGCGTTTCTCTTATGCCAGGCAGGGTAGAAAAAAACACAGCCGGCCATTTTTACACGTATGAAAAGTCGCCGGCGGCAGCGAGTGCGCCGGCCCACTCCCGTCTGGCCGCGCCCCCCGCTCGGCCGGCCGCGCCCCCCCCCTTCACGCCCCTTCACGCCCCACTGGCGTGAAGGCGGCAGATTGGGGAAAATAATCGCAAAAGCTAGCAATAAGCTAGCATTTGCGATTATTTCAAGGCCTCTGCGCCACTGGTGGTGCCCCAAAGGCTCTGTTTTCCCTGAAGTGAATATAGTATAGTAAATCCCTCTTGATAGATGTAAGCATTGGCTAAGGGGGTCTTGCATTCCTTTGGAGGAGAGGAGTGGACTTTGATCAGCTTCAGCCATAATCAAAGTTTTCAGCATTCAGCAAGCATATAAAAAAAAAAAAAACATTTTCATTAATCATATAACAATATGTCACATAGTATTATCATGTCCCATGGTGGATATGGTAAAAAAGTAAAAAAAAAATTATTCAATAAAAAATAATGTAATAAATCAATAAAAAATGCCCATAAGCCCCATAACATATAAAGAGACATATAACCGCCAAAAAAGTCTAAATCATAACACAAACCCCACATATATAGTATTACCGCGTCCGTAACAACCCATAGAATAAAACTAAATAACTATTGAACAAGCGCGATGAACGTCATTAAAAAAAAAAAAAGTTAAAATCCTGCCCAAAATTATGATTTTTACCTATACAATCCCACAAAAAATGCAATAAAAAGTGATTAAAAATACATTTGTACTCCAGGATACTGCTGCAAAGTACAACATGTCCCGCAAAAACAAGCCATCAACCAGCTCCATAGCAAAAAAATTTAAAATGTTATGCCACTTGGAAGATGGCAATGCAAACATGATAGATTTTTCCCACATAAGGGTTTAATTTGACAAATTAAGTAAAACTTAAGAAAAAATATTCAAGCCTGGTATCCCCGTAATCGTATTGACCCATAGAATAAAAATAACATGATTAATAGGCTATATAGTAAACACCGAAAAGAATAAGTAAAAAAATCCAGTACAGAATTAACGCTTTTCTATTCCTGCCCTCAAAAAAAAAGTTCCTTAATTTTCAACAATAGGGGATACCAACCCCAAAATGGTAACACTGGAAAAAGCATCTCATCTCATCCCCCCCCCCCCCAAAAGAAAATGCTGTCACATGACCCCAATAATGAAAAAGCATAAATTTTATAGCCTGTAAAAAACTAAAATCCTGGCAACTATAGGTCCCTCCTTCCCTCCTGCGCCTCGCTGTGTGTTCATAAAACAAGTAATGGCCACATGTGGGGGGTCTCTGTACTTGGGAGAAATTGCATAACAAATTGATAGATGGGTTTTCTCTTTTTATCTTTTGGAAATGTGTCAATTTTAGGACTAAATTAATGTATAACCAACAAAATTTGACCATTCTAAATTTCACCTCCATTTTGATTTGATTACTATGAAGATCTCAAGGGGTTAAGAATCTTCCTAAGAGATGTTTCTGATAGTTTGAGGGGTGCAGATTTGAAAATGGGTTGATTATATAGGGTTTTGATTTTAAATATGTAAAATTTAATTCAAAACGGTATTCATCGCCAAAATAGTCAATTCTGAAAATCCAGAAAATCGCTATTTGATTTGACATCAAAATATATTATCCAGACGTTTCAAAAACTATGAAAATGTAAAGTAGACATATGGGAAATGTTATTCAGAAACTTATTTAGGTGGTAAATCTATCTGCCTGAAAACGCAATGATTTCGAATTTCGAAAATGGCAAATTTTTCAAAAAATTTATCATTTTTCTTTTCATGTAAATAAACACAAAACTTATCAGCCGACATTTACCACTAAAATGAAGTACAACATGTGGGGAAAAAACAATCTCAGAATTGCTTTGATAAGTAACAGTGTTCAAAAGTTATAACCATATAAAGCGAAGCAAGTCAGAATACAAAAAATGGGACTGAGCCCTAAACTATAAAATGTCTGCGTCCATAGGGAGTAAAGGGGGGGTTCTTCAGCAGACATTACAATAAAGGGGGACTCTGCTGTGGACATTGTATTCAAGGGGTCTACGCTGTGGACATTTCATTTAAGGGCAGCTCTGCTGTGAACATTACATTAAAGGGGGGCTCTGCAGTGTACATACCATTACGGGGGACTCTGCAGGAGACATTACATTAAAGAGGGGTCTCTGCACGGGACAATACATAAATGGGGGGCTCTGCAGGGGACATTGCATCAAAGGGGGACTCCGCTGTGGACATTACATTAAAGGGGGCGAGGGGGCAATGTCGTGGACATTACATTGAAGGGGGGTTCTGCAGTGGACATTACATTAAAGGGGGAACTCTGCTGCAGACTTTACATTTGAAGGGGGCTCTTCAGGGGATGTTTCATTAAAGTGTGGGGGGGGCTCTGCAGTGGATATTACATTAAAGGGGGAACTCTGCAGCAGACTTTACATTTAAAGGGGGCTCTTCAGTTGATATTCCATTAGAGGGGGGCTCTGCAGTGGACATTACATTAAATGGGTGCTCTGCAGTGGACATTACATGCAACGGGGTCTCAGCTGTGGACATTTTATTAAAGGGGGTCTCCACTGTGGATGTTTTACTAAAGGGGGTCTCTGCTGTGGACATTACATTAAAGGGGGGCTCTGCAGTGGACATTACATAAAGGGGGTTTATGCAGCAGACATTACATTAAAGGGGGTTTTGCAGAGGACTTTTAAGGGCGACTCCGCTGTAGACATTACATTCAAGGGGGTCTCTGCTGTGCATATTTGGTTGTGGTTGTGGTGTGAGGGATATATATGATATGTGGGGGCACAGTGTGGTCAGTTGTGGTTTGAGGGGTATATATGATATATGTCCGTGTTTACAGTGAGGTCAGTTGTGGTGTGAGGGGTATATATGATATCTGTGGGGGCACAGTGTGGTGGTCAGTTGTGGTGTGGGGGTATATATGATATATGTGGGGGCACAATGGGGTCACTTGTGGGTTGAGGGTCAGGTGTGAGGAGTATATTACTACTATATGGTCACTATATGGTGGTACATACTGGTCTGTGTGCAGGTTATCATATAGTATTGCAGTATTATTAAGTTATTATGTAGTGGTAATAATCCTGATGTAATGTTATTATGTGGGCCTGGTACAGAGGTGTCATTAGTGATATTGCCCTTTGCTCAGTGGTGTTTGTATAATAACAATATCGCAGTAAAGATCATCAGTAAGTGGAGTTTATATGTGGTAAATTATTGGTAACACCGGTCTGTGTATAGAGTCTTGTGCTCATTATCAGGATGTTGGTATTTTCTTTATGTTGTGGTAATGCTGTGTGCTGCATTTTGGAGGGATCATTTATAAATAGTCGTGATATTGTTTGGAATATTAGTCTTATGGTAGTTTTAATTGGTTACAGTATTGTGGTATCATTATTTTATAATAGTATGGCAGGAGTTATTTTGTTTCTAATATCTCTAGAGCTTTTAAACAGTATAACTATGTGGTACCTTTTTACTTATATTGTTGTGGGAGGGGGCCCCGCATTGGCTGCAGAGCTGGGGGGGGACCCATCCTAAATGAGGTGCCCCATACCACTGGGACCCTTACTCTGGCCTTGTATACAGTAAATTAAGATTCACAATAGGCATTAAGAGCTTTATTGAAAGAGCATAAGTCAAAGTTACATACATTTGCACATGCATACAGCGTATAATATGTCGCAGCACAGACCACAACACGATATACAATAAATTAAAGATTCACACTTAGTGTTTTTTTGTTTTGTTTTGTTTTTTACACAAGGGGGAAAAATAGGAAAGGGAACCTGCCAAAAGTCCACTTCCTGGTTTGGGCTATTTGCATGATGTACGCATGACCCACAATCCCCTGCAAAAGTCCAAATCAAGTGAAGAGTGAGTGTTTTCCGGTGTTTGCCAGGTAAACACAGCCTGTTTTTCTAAGCAAAATCCAGCGTCTTATACAAAGGTTCTGAACTTGTGCAAAGTGTAGGTGTCCAGTAAAATCCAGAAAAAGCTGCTGTTGCTGGGATTCTCCCTGAGGTGAGCTTCCAGGCAGGCTACCCAGCTCACAGCAGGGGGTCTAAATCTAGTTGGGCACAGCTTGGCTTGCCCTTCTGTGTCCTCACAGTTAAGACATAAATTTCTGCTTAGGCACTGCAGCGGCGTTGCTGCTACTCGATATACCTACAGCGGAGAAGGGATGGTCTCCCACCAGTGAGCTTCTCCTCTTTGTCTCACTGTCTTCCTGCTAGTGTATAATCCAGCAGGCAGTTGAGGACAAGTCTGTAGCAGTCCAGTGTAGTCAAGGCTGTCTTGTGCCAAGTAAGGAGTCTCCTGGTACACCAGATTGCATCCTTATGGCAATTTATAAGGAGCCAGGTGTCCTGGATATCCTCAATGGCATGAGTGCCCTGGGACAGTCCATAAAGTACCGCATGGTACGTCATGGAGCTCCTAGGCACAGAGTCTTGGAAATGATGTTCCAGGGCATCCAACAGGCTCTGAGCAAAGGGGCACTCTCAGAACAGGTGCAGAGGGGTCTCCTCCTTCCAGGGGCACCTGGGGCAGTAGGGAGTGTTTCTCAGTCTTTGGGCCTCCCTTGAATGGCCATCCACGATATGTCCTTGATCCTGTTGAGTCTGCCCCAAGACACTTTGGCCCAAACAGTCCTGGCCGTGTCCTGGGTGAATCCTGGGACAAATTCCAACAAATCTTTGGCTCGCATGAGCTTGTGCACGGTCTTTGGTTTCCACAGGTCGGGCTTGATGCTCCCTCACAAAGCGGACGGCCTGGCCGTAGTACCAGGGCACATCCCAGTTGTAAGGAAAGTAGCTGTCCCACTTATCCCAGCCAAGCCCCCTCCAGAGGGGAAGGAGGGAAAAGCGAGACATAGACAGGGTCCTGCGCACACAGTCGCAAACAAAAGAAATCCAGAGCAAAGTGGAGATGTCCGTGACACCTTTGCCTCTCTTGCTTGGCTCCTTGAACATGACTGCTCGCTTGACCCAGTCCATCTTTGAGCCACAAACAAAATGAAAACTGGTCCTGGTAACAGCCTTGCCCCGTACTGTAGTAAGGGCAGCACCTCGGTACGCAGGACAAGGGTTTGTCCCTCCAAGGAGAGCTGTCTGAGGCTCCGTAGAGTGACTCTGCTGTTGACTTTGGACAAGCGTTCTTGCCAGGTCTTCGGGGCTGCGCCTTCCTTCCCGAACCAAGTCCCTAGAAACTTCATGAAGTCCTGCTGAATGGTGAAGGGGAAAGGGGCAGAAGAAGCAAGCTGCCAGTCTCCGACTTTTTGCAGTTGACTTTTGCCCCCGAAGCCTGTCTGAACTCCTCACAGATCTGGACGAGTGCCATTACCGAACTCTGGTCGCCCATGTACAGCAAGCACTTGAACTCGTTGCGTCCAGGTCCCGGTGCGGTGATCCCTCTGATCTCTTCGTTTTGCTGGATAGACTCTGCAAACAGCTCTATAATGCAGACAAAAAGAAGAGATGAGAGAGGACAGCCCCCAGATAGCACCGGGAAGGGGTCAGTCTTCCAGCCGTTCACCAGCACCAAGCTGTGGATATCAAGGTACATTAGGTCCACATATGAGCATAACCGGAACCTGCGCAGGACCTGGCCCATGAAGTGGTGCGAGACACGGTCGAAGGTCTTCTCCCTGTCCAGACTGACCAGGGCCGGCTTCCAACATACTGCAGGGAGTCCCTCACCAGGTCCCAGATCTGGTTGTTAATGCAAATTGTGAATCTTAATTTATTGTATATATCATGTTGTTGTCTGTGCTGCGACACAGTATACGCTGTATATATGTGCAAATATATGTAACTTTGACTTATGCTCTTTCAATAAAGCCAACCTGAGGTCCTGAGCACTCTGGAAGAGCTTTTCAACCAGAATATCTCTGTACTTGGCCACATTCATCTTTCCTTCTATTGCAACAAGTCATCCTGTCCCTGCAGCTGAAAAACAACCCCATAGCATGGTGCTGCCACCACCATGTTTCACTGTTGGGATAGTATTTGGCAGGTGATAATCAGTGCCTGGTTTTCTCCACACATAGCACGTAGAATTAACACCAAAAAGTTCAATCTTCATCTCATCAGACCAGAGAATCTTATTTCCTGTAGTCTAAAGCTCTGACTGGTGGAGGGGTGCAGTGATAGTTTACTTTCTGCAACTTTCTTTCATCTTCCTTCTTCATCTCTGGAGCTCATCCACAGTGATCTTGGGGTTCTTCTTTACCTCTCTCACCAAGGCTCTTCTCCTAAGACTTCTTAGTTGGCTGTATGGCCAGATCAAGGAAGAGTTGTGATCCTCTCAAACTTCTTCAGTTTAAGTATTATGGAGAACGGTATGCTCTTATAGGAACCTTGAGTACTGTAGAAAATTTTTTGAAACCATGTCTTTGCCTTGCCACAATTCTGTCTCTGAGCTCCCTGGGCAGTACTTTAGACCTCATGTAATCATTCACTGTGAGCTTATATCAACAGGCACATGCCTTTCCTAGTCAAGTCCAATCAAATTAATTAAACACAGCTGAACTCAATGAAGAACTAGAACCTATTAAGAGAATCAGAAGGAAATCTGAGTTAAAGTGTAACCATCATTTCAAAAAACTTTTAATATGTTGTAGGGCAGGTAATTTTAAGCCCTTTTGCAATTGGATTAGTTACCCGAATCTTGCTCCTTCCTCTTGTATTCTGCAGACTGCCCCTAGATGTCAGCAATCTCACATATGTCTGTTGCTAAGCTCATCCCGTCTTCAGAAAGAAGCTGGGACTATGGAAGGAGAGACACGCCCCCATCCCCCTCCATGCTCACAGCTGATCACCTCATGTCTACAGCAGTCATGTGCTGACAGGAACACTGACTAATGTAATAACCAAATACCTTAACTTATCTTTCCCTCAGCTTTCCCTGCACCTGTATACTGTATAAACACAAAATCCACACTGACAGAAACTGCAGCCCCCCTCCACCCATCACCTCACACTCCACAGGAAATGGTAGGAGAGAAGAGACTCCAAGCTGTGCCCTCATGTGCTGTGCTGAAGTTTTTTTTTTTTTTTTAAACATTTTATTTGGTTTTTCAACATATAACATAAAAAGAAAAACTTAAACATTCAGTATTTTGCTGGAAGCTGTGCTGATGTGCAAATATCGTTAATCATGATACATTCTCTGGTACAACAGGTGGAAAAATTGTACAGAATAGTACATGAAATGACATGAGATAACATGAAAGTGAAGACTGCGGGTGCCCCTGGGGGGGGGGGGGGGGGTTGTTGTTTTATTTGTGCTTGTCATGTTGCTAGGACCCGCTGCTTGGTCTATCGTGGATGGGGGGAGGGAGCCCTGCTCCTCTGCAATATGATCGCTCTGAATATTATATTTGTAGAGCTCCCAATGTGCCTTTGAGAAATTGTGTGTTGTGCCATTCAGTAAGACGAAATGGTGTGACTAATTCTATAATTTCTGCCCTTGACATATGTGTGGTAATAAACGTTTTCCATTTTCTGAAGAAACCTTTGGCCTGCTTTTATTTATGCTGTATGGTTTCCAGTCGATCTAGCCTAACCAAATTTCTCATTTGTGATACTACTTCCATAAAAGTGGGCACGGATGATTGAATCTAATGGTTCATTATGCACGGTTTTGCTACTAGTAGTAGGGCATGAATGTCTAAACGGATGGTGTAATCATCTTCTTGGTCTTCCCCTCCCTCTTCAATATACAGGCGAAAAAGCAGCGGGTCCTTGGGTAAGTTAACTTTCCAGTGAGCATGGATATGATCTTTGATTGATTGCCAGTAGTTTTGCGAGTGATCGCATTGCCATAGGCCATGCCAAAGGTCTGTATTTTGTTCTGAACACTTCGGGCATGCTGTTAGCCTATCGGGTTTGGAAGGTGTCCTGGGAATGTTGAAACCATAGTAGGCGTGACGTAGAATCCTAAAGAAGGTTTCCTTCCATTGTTCACTCGCCACACACTTTCTAACTTTGGCCCATCCCTTTAAGCTACCCTCATAGACTTCCCTCTCTGGGAACTTTCTGGCCCAGCATTTTCCCATGTGCAATTGGGTCCCTTTAAGCAACTGTGCTTTTATACTTGTGTATAATGAGGAAATGGATCGAATACTCTGTGGGGTCCACATGAAAGATGTAAAGCTAGTCTCGGAAGCCTCTTTTGTTACATCAGCTACCCTTTCCCTGAGAAAATGGTGTAGTTGGTGGTATGTAAATGTGACGCACCCAGTCAGTGTGTATTTATCCTGCAGCTCCTGTTCCGTCAACCATCGCCGTTCAGTCCCGTGCAGTAGATCTCCTACGTTCCTAATTCCCTTTTCTTTCCACAGCCTGTATAGGGCACTCTCAGTGCCTGGAGTAAATTCTTTATGGCCCCATAGGGGCATATGCTTAGAGAGGAGGAAGGTAAGAGAGTATAGTTTGCGCACTTCTTCCCACGCTATCATTGTGTCTCTCAATACTATCGAGGCCTTTGCCATTGTGGGCCATTTATTGTATTTTGTGTGTAAAAGTGATACTAAATCATGCGGCGCTGCGAGTGCTGATTCTAGTTCTACATTGGAAAATTTGTTTGTAGTATGGACCCAATCTGTTACGTGGCGAAAGAGGTTCACCAAGTTATAGCCACGGATGTTGGGCAGATTGACTCCCCCCTCCGATTTATCCAGCATTAGTTTTCGGGCTGTTTTCCGGGGTCTCTTCCCCCTCCATATAAAGGACTGGAATGCTTTCATAAGTTTATCCACATCAGAATGTTTTAATAAGATAGGTATGGTTTGTAGTGGATACAGGAGCCTGGGGAATGGGATCATTTTTATTAGGTGACATCTACCCAACATTGTGATGGGAAGTTGTTGCCAACGCGTTAATTCTGCTAGGATCTTGGTGATGAGTGGTGGGTAGTTGAGGGAACTCGTGATCTACCTATTCGTATCCCCAGGTATGTTATATGTGTGTGTGTGCCAACTTGATGTCAATGGTAGATGGGGGCCAGTCGGGTCCTCTATGGTGCGTGCAGAGGTCAAGAGCTTCACTTTTTGTAATGTTTATATGTAAGCCTGCAAAACCCCCGAATTTTTCTATGTGGTCTAGTACCCTTTGGAGTTCTTGGGCCGGTCCGAAAGAAAGAGAAGTATGTCGTCCGCGAACATAGCTAGCTTTACTTCCTGGTCCCCCACCCTTATACCACTGAATAGGTGTGTGTCCTCTAATACTCTCACCAAGGGTTCCAGTGCTAAATCAAAGAGCAGCGGAGAAAGTGGGCAGCCTTGACGTGCGCCCTTTTGCAGTTTAAATGTGTCTGACATGAAGCCCGGGGTGTGGATGTGTGCCTTGGGATCATTATATAGGTTTCTAATGAATCCGTAAAATTTCCCTGAGAACTGGCAGGATTTTACTCCTGAGTGCTTTATAGAATTCTGCCGTGTACCCATCAGGGCCCGGCGCTTTCCCATTTTTTAAGTTGGAGATGGCTCTGCTCATCTTTTTTAATGTGATGTCTGCGTTCAGGGTATCTAATTGGGACTGAGTTAGTCGTGAGGTGTTAATGTTTGCCAAATATTGTTGAGCCTCTCCCTCCCCTACAACCACATCTGTGTATAGGTTGGAATAGAATTCTTTGAGCGTGGTACCTCTTTTGGGGATGAGACTAACTGACCTGATAATGTACGAAGTGTGTTGATGTGGGTCGGTTTATGTTGACCTTTAGTCAGCTTTGCTAGCATGCTCCCGACTTGTTCCCATATTGGAAAAGCTCTGCTTCAAAGGGTTGGTGATATTGCTCCTCATTTCTATCTAGCCAGATCTCATATGTTGTTCTAGCATCCTCCCATGCCTGTTTATTGATTGAGGTGTTGTCATTCAAATATGCTGTGTAGCATTGTGCGCCAGGCGTCACGTAGTCCTGTCTTGTGAATAAAGTTGATCAGTGTCTGATCATTTGGGAGTGTTATTGTTTGTGTTGCCTGCTGTGTGGTGGGGTTGCGTTTACGGTCTTCGGCCGTGGATGAGACCGCATTCATATCACCTCCTAGTATCTTCAGGTCATTGCTGTCGTTCAAAAGAGTAATAATAAGTTGATCAAAGAAGGGCCCGTTTGCCTCATTTGGACCATATATGTTGTAAATAGACCACGTCTCCACCTGATAATCTATCTGGAGATTAACCCATCTTCCTTCTGTGTCATGTGTCTGGTTGGTCATTTTTCCCGTAAAATTTTTATGTAGGGAATTACGGTTTTGCACAGGGAAGCCCACCACCTCTCCTACCCAAAATTTCTTGAGGCGCCAATAGTCCTCATCTTCTAAATGGGTTTCCTGCAGCAGGACAATATCTGGTTGTGCCCGCCCTAGGTGTCTCAAAATTCCATGTGATGACTTTCATACTTTACTTGTTATGATAATGTCATGGTTCCAGAGACGATTTATTGTTTGCATTAGGGCAGATCGGTGGTGAGCTCCCTTTTTCCGTAATTTTTGAACGAAGCCCCCCCCAAGGCATTGCACATCTAACAACTGCTTAACATCTCTAAAATTAATTACCCGGTACAGCTTAATGGCAAAATACCAATACATACAAACACTTTAACAGTGAATACACTACAACAGTAAAACTAGTGCCTTTTCAGCACCTAACTTAAGCCTATGAGGGAGTATAGACTCAATCATCCTCTGGGCTGTGTGACTTCTCTTTTTTCGGGGTAAGAGGAGCACCTGGAGCTCCCGGCTTTAATATCTGGAACCGCCTATGTTTGGCAAATGCAAGTGTGATGTTGTGGCCTGTCGGCTTATGTGTTCTAACCAGTGGAATGTGTGCAAACTACACACATCCATGTTCCGCATGTGTGAGGTGGTGGGGTATCGTGTCAGGAAGAAATGTTTAAATTAAGGTGTAGGTGGCATGTCCAATGTATTTAAATATTCCGAATTGCATTCTCTTTTCCCGGCATGTGCCGTCTTACCCCACCAGCAGTCTAGAATCATACTCTCCTGAGCGATCTAGGGAAGTTCAATCCAGCCTCCGGAGAGGGGGCCTAGAATCAAGGCTGCTCATCCGACGTCTCGAGCTCTTGCGAGGTGATGGTGAGGCTTCTCTTCTTCTTCCCCCTGCTCGGGGTTGGGATGCTGTGAGTACACAGTGTTTCATTAGTGCCTCTCCTGACTTCGCCGTCTTCGTAGAACACTCTCAACGTTGCAGGAAACGCCAGTTGAAATCGTATACGTTTCTCCACTAATTCTGTGCATATTTGGATGAGCGCTCTTCTCCTCTTTGTGACCTCTGTGGAATAATCTTCGAATAGAAGCAGTTTGGAATTTCTAAATATCAAGGGGCGAGTACGTTGGCAAAATGCCATTATGATGTCAGTTTTGTCATTAAAGTCCAAGTAGCGCATGATTACTTGCCTAGGCCGTAATGTAGCCAGATCTCTGGTGGAGAGTTGTGAATTTGTGAGCCCGTTCCACCCTGCATCTGCCCGTGATGCCCAAGGCTTTCGGGAGTTACAGTTCACAGGTTTGGAGATCCCCAGGGGGAATCGATTCTGGCAGCCCCACCAGTCGCAATTTATTTCTCCTGGAGCGGTTCTCGATGTCATCTATTTTATCATTCATGCGTTTAACTTCTAGGGAGACTTCCTCCAGCTTGCGTCTCGTTGTTTCTTGTGAATTTTCTGTGTATGAGACTCTTTGTTCCATTACTAGTAGCTGGTTGGCCTGTTGTGTTAATTCTTTTTGGAGCGATTGTACTGCTGTTTGTATGGAAGATTCCAATGATTTTTGTATATCTGGAGCTAGTTTCGCCACCAATTCTGCTGCTAGTAGCTGGTAGTTCAGTTGTAAGGCTGTTATGGCGGTGCTGCCTGCGTTGGTTGTTGAGCACATTATCTGTCTCTCATTCTCCTCAGAGCCACTTGCAGTTGGTATGTCAGATATGGCTTCCTGTGTGGTCGGCAAAGAGGTCAGTTGTTGGCTCGGCATTGTGTGGCCCTCTTCGGGGTCTTCTGCGCAGTAGATATCTCTCCATGCACTCTATGGCTAGGGGAGAGCTCCTAGGCTGCGTCCTCACATCCCCGCGCCAGAACCGGAAGGGGGGGAGGTCCGGCGGCGAGGGCTTAGCTGGGGAAGGTACACAAGTGGGATGTGTTGCTGCTGCGGCCCGGGTTCGCGGTGTCAGTGGCTGGTCTGACTGGCTAGCTATGCTAACCTTTTATCTTTGATCGGTCCGCGGCCGATGTGCACTGTGCACTGCTGTGTTCTGCGCTTCAAGCTTCCCGCCACGTGGCAATGGTGTGCTACCAAGGGGTCGCCGCTGCTCTTTACTACCGCTTCTGTGGCTTGTGTCGACACCCGGACACTTTCCGAGCCCCTTGTGTGCCGTCCTTACCTGGTCGGTAATTTGCGGGTGTTTTGTAGCCGGGACAGATCGCTCCTAGACTACATCCTCACATCCCCGCGCCAGAACCAGAAGTCTGTGCTGAAGTTTTACTTAGATAGTAGGTACATAGATAGACAGACAGATAGATAACTTGGCCTGGCCTGGCCAAGTTGAGAGGAGGAACGAGTCTGCCCTGATGTTTGCATAGCAGCTCGCCTCTTGGGGAGAATTATGGTCTCTCAGCAGTCACCGGATGGAATCAGGCAGGTCTGCCCTGATGGATGCGTGTCAGCCTGCACTGATAACTGGTGGGGGTAAAGTTCCTCGGCTTATGAAGCTGTGATCTAGCTGGAGGGAGGGACAGGCCTGCCGTGGTGCTTGTGTGGCAACCTGCCTTTTTGGACAGGACTATGACAGTGAGCAGAGATGCCCTGATCTATGTGTAGCAGCCTGCTACTAATCCAGGGGGGAGGAGGGGGGTCCCGCGGCGAGGGCTTAGCTGGGGAAGGTACACATGTGGGATGTGTTGCTGCTGAGGCCCGGGTTCGCGGTGTCAGTGGCTGGTCTGACTGGCTAGCTGTGCTGACCTTTTATCTTTGATCAGTCCGTGGCCGATGCTGTGCGCTGCTGTGTTCTGTGCTTCCCGCCACGTGGCAATGGCGTGCTGTGGCTCCGATCACCAAGGGGTCGGGGCTGCTCTTTACTACCGCTTCCGCGGCTTGTGTCGACACCCGGACACTTTCTGAGCCCCTTGTGTGCCGTCCTGACCTGGTCGGTAATTTGCGGGTGTTCTGAAGCCGGAACAGAGCGCTCCTAGGCTGCGTCCTCACATCCCCGCACCAGAACCGGAAGTCTGTGCTGAAGTTTTACTTATATAGTAGGTACATAGGTAGACAGACAAATAGATAAGTAGATAGATATGTAGATAGATAGATATGAGAGATAGATAAATAGATAGGATATGCATAATTTCTACTTGTCTTATTTTCCTAAAATATACTGTGATAGAAACAATGAAATCAAGATGGCGCCGGCATCGTGGACCGCACCTCAAAGTTTTGAAGCTAAGGAATGTGGGCCTGACATCAATGTGCGACAGCAGGGAAGTTCTCCAATCAAGAGAACCATGAGCTGGGAACGCTCCTCCTTCTGCTTCTTTCCTATTTTTCTATATAGGCTGATAGAACAAATAAAGCTTGTGCAGTGCTGATTTGTCCCAGGCAATCTTAGCATGAGTGAGACTTGAATCACTAGTCATCTGAATCATTCCTTACAACGTGCACACATGCATTTAATCGGTTTGATTAGAAACACGCAGAAAACGCACACTAAAAGAGGATTTCTTAAATCCTACCCTAACAGTTGGAGGCACCGCTGGGATGCACGTGATCAGGACCAGGACGCCCTCTCGTTCCGGCACTGCTTGCAGCCTTGGGAGTGCCGCTTCACGACTAGGACTGATCAGCCCACTATCACGGTAAGTTTCAGATTACATATGTTAACCTGTTACTTGCCTGTGACTCAGGGGGCAATACCTGTGACTGGAGGCCGCCGGGATTGGAGGGTAAATATGTATAGCCACCTGGTGTCCTGCGTTGGGTCTGAATTGTTAGACACCTCTGTGTGAAATTAAAACAAGTGCTTTGGCTGCTGTGTGTAAGCGCTTTGCTGAGCCATAACAGAAAGGGAGGGGGAGGACGTTCGAAGGTCACATAAGATACTGAGAGAAATGGAAAGAGAGAGATTGCAGAGAAAAAAAGCAGGCACGTGACAAGTGCCCGGGATTCTGATACAGGTGGCCAGGATACTGGATAATAGGCCGGGTGTCATGGATTTTGTCAGAAAATATTGACAAGGAATTAATTCGCACAAGAGAGATCATTAAGGGGGACGTTCTGATAAACCTCTAACTGACACACAGTGAGCTAAGTCTCTGTAACTTGTGAAGGTCAGCCCTTATGCCGGTGGGCAGCTGCACCAGTAAGGGTCTTGGGATAAATTATGCTGTGGTCTCAGAAGTGAAAGGATGTCCTCCCGGAGGGAACCACTGGTGCGCTAGCGATAGTTCAGTGCAGGGAAGGGAAAGATGCACAGACAGAAGGTTGATGTAAGTAGACAGAAGGTAGTTGAGTTAAATAGGACTGTTAGAAAAGTGCAAAGTTGATATAATGGAACATAAGGGTGGTAGCATTGTGGTTAAAAGAAAAGTAGTAGTGAAGGTTTGAAGGTTTTGGGATGTGTCAGAGGATTGTGCAAGTGAGAAAACTTTATCCGATTTGCAAACAGACACATAGACACTCTGGCTTTGACGGATGGACCAGGACAGAGTGGCAGCAATCCTTCAGAGTGCCCAGATAGAGACATTTCAAAGTTTTTGATGTGGAGAGAATTTGAGAAAAACAGATTTTATTATATTTTCCTCGAGAGGGAAAGATGGCTTCTGGAATGCAGACTCCACCCCTGTATCTGGTGGTTAGAGAAGATGACACGCCCTACCATCCTTCAGTGGCGGCCATCTTAGGACAGTTTATATTCCCTTCAAGTCAATTGCCTATGACTCTACTCTGTTTGCAGCCATAAAGGCTGGTTGTGGGTTTTTGTTGTAGTTTAGCAGCTGAGCATCCTTGAAGAGTCTTGACAGATGTCTGGAATAAATGACGGCAAATGGTGATATTTCAGCTAAATTTGAGATCTCTGCATGGATGATTTAAGGCGTGGGAAGCTGGTTGGTTTATTATGGTCTAGCTAAAACTTATTTGCATCCTGAGATTTAGAGAAAAATTACTATATAAAGGTTTGCAATGTCTCTGATACCTGCTTTCTGGTGTTCAAAGGGTTGACGAGGCAGAGCGAGGGACAGCTTTGGGGCTATTGAGCTGCGTTATCTGTGTCTGTGTTTTGTTCAGAACTGACAATGACGTTCACAGAAAGCTGAATTTCTCCATATTGAGCTGCTAGTGCCAATGTTTACAGTATGGAGGGGGCACACCGCTGCGTTTAGAGATCTTTTCGACAGTCTAAAAAGACTTGAAGGAATTTGCTTGTGGTACAAGTCCTGTTTATGCCATGGAATGTCAATGATGTCCCGCTGTGTACCCCACGAACAGACAAAGCAAGAACAAGCCCTCCAACTATATGACAGAGCTTATGACTGACTTTTATTCCTTTTTGACTAAAAACCAACACAAGTGTACCTGACTTCTGTTTGAGATGTTGCATGCTGGCCAGAACTTTACAGATAGCGTAGAGCGCTGGGCTGGAGATGTTGTGGGGAGAGTCCCGTGTGTCTGGATGAGATAAAGCGGAGACGTAAACGTTAATGGAAGAGTACCACAGGAACTGTTTACAGCTTTTGGACACATGGGCTATGACCTGACAGTGTAGTGTACATCTATTACCAGCTAGTTGCAAGCTGTTTTTTAATGGGTTGTTACCAAAGGTGTTAAAGGGAACCTACCCCCTCGAATCTACCTATAAAGGTAGATTGGGTGGTAGGTGAATCAATAGGACATAAGGATAGCCCTCACGTCCCTGCACTTTTTTGCTAAATTTTAATAGCCAGATATGTAAATGTTATGTAGCTACTGGGGCGTAGAGTAGCCACATCTGAGGTTACACGGGTCGGCTACTCCATGCCCCAATAGCCTTGCTGTTCCTCCTACCCAAAGTCTTCAGAGCGCAGCTCCTCGCAGCTGCGTGCCTTCGCCAGACGAACCTGCCGTCTGCGCATGCGCGGAACAACAGGCCCTCGCCTGTGCAGCTCCAGCTTCAGAGCAGTGACCGCACAGGCGCGGGCCTGCTGTTCTGCGTATGCGCAGGTGGTAGGTTTGTCGGGACGAGGGCGCGCAGCTACGAGGAGCTGCTCGCTGAAGACTTTGGGTACGAGGAACAACAAGGCTACTGCGGCGTGGAGTAGCCACCCTGTGTAACCTCAGATGCAGCTACTCCACGCCCCAGTAGCTGCTTAACAAAATTTACATATTAAAAGGTAGAAAAAGGGTGCAGGGACGTGAGGATTAGCCCTTAAAAGGGCTATCCTCACGTCCTATTGATCCACCTACCACCCGATCTACCTTTATAGGTAGATTTGTGGTGGTAGGTTCCCTTTAAGGGACTAGAGATATCTCTGCCAGACTTGCGTACAGAGGGACTGATAAGACTGTGAGTAACAGAGAGACCAGTTTCACAGACCACCGTCAAAGTTAGACTGACAAAAGTTGCAGTCCGGTGACAGCCAGACCCAAGTGGCCGTGCTTCAACTAGCAGGGAGGGGAGACATTACCGAAGTCACTGCCCACACTCTAGGAAACGGAGACGGCCCTGACAAGGCGCTACAAGGGTGGGTGGTAATGGACGAGGAAGTCAGCAAGTACATTCCCCCAGACACAGTTAGCTCATTTCATTGTAAAACTCTCCCCTGTTAGCCCGATGAAGATTTAACCCATTCCCAGTCAAGAAAAAGACCCAGAAAGAATAGCCGGACACATGTAGGATGGTCCATGACCTCCAAGCTGCCAATAAGCGTACTGATGCCCAGTGGTTCCTGACCCACAAATCTCACTGGCAGCAGTCCCTGAGATTGACATATTCTTCAATGATTTGGCAAATGTTTTCCTCTCTGTACTCCTACAGTACCTATTTGCCTTTACCAGTTCAGTATTCCAGTATACCTGGTGCAGATTCCCACAAGGGGGGGGGGGAGTAAGGAGTAAAACTCCCCAGTACAGCCAGTACTCCATGGCCCTACAGGGAGTAGACTGGCAGACTAGCCCCTTACTGGATGTTCTCCTTTTACAGAATGTGGATGACCTACTGTTTCTGTGCCTCCATTTTTCAGACTCGCCAGGATGCATCTACTGACCTTATGGGGCGGATTTACTTACCCGGTCCGTTCGCGATCCAACGGCGCGTTCTCTGCGCTGGATTCGGGTCCGGCCGGGATTCATCAAAGCAGTTCCTCCGCCGTCCACCAGGTGGCGCTGCTGCGCTGAAGTCCGCTGGAATGCCTCGAAATACACCGGCCTATCCAGGATGAAGGTGAGTGAAATTTTCGCGACACAATTTATTTTTAAAATGCGGTGGTTTTTCCGAATACGTCGGGTTTTCGTTCGGCCACGCCCCCCGATTTCCGTCGCGTGCATACCGGCGCCGATGCGCCAAAAACCCGGGGCAATTCAGGTACAATCGGCGCAAATCGGAAATATTCGGGTAACACGTCGGAAACACGCGAATCGGGCCCTTAGTAAATGACCCCCTATGTGTTTTCTGTTCCAGAAGGGTTGCAAAGCTTCCAGAGACAAACTCCAGTATTGCCAGGAGAAGGTGGTCCTCCTAGGCCACTGCTTCTCAGCTACAGGCAGAAACCTGACAGAGGAAAGAAAGCTGGCAGTCCAGAATATGCCCCTGCCCTGAGGCCCTAAGCCTCTTCACATGTTTCTAGGACTGGCCAGCTACTGCAGGTAGGTGCCAGGTCTGCTGCCTCCAGCCTGCTGCTGCCCCTTGTTTACTTCATTGCCACTACTCAATTTGCCCTTAGTCAGGAGGCAATTGATGCATTCCACAGCCTTAAGCTGGCAAATCCTGTCTGCCCCGGTCCTAGGCACACCCCACTGGACCAGACCTTTTATTTTATTTTGCACTAAGTATCTAGTCCACACCACAGGTGTCCTAGCCCAGGAACGTGGTGGCCTCCCCAGTGGCTCACTATTAAGCCTAGGTAGACTCAGTCATGAGGGGAGCATGTGTCAGTAGCTGCAGCCAGCAATCTGCTCAGCAAGGCCAGTAAGTTGATCCCAGATTCTAGATCACTCAGTTACTGTGTAAACCCCACATGATTTGCACAGTGTCCTCACCCAAGTACAGCTCAAGTATTTGAACAAAGGCCAGACAGCTCAGACTCCAGTGTACACTCCTGATTCCCTAGGACACACTGAAAAGGTGCACAGCTCTGAATCCTGGCGTTCTGTGAGCAGGTTTCAGGGCGGGTGGTGGAGAGAAGAGTGTTTAACCCAGATGTTGAGTTTTTTTTTATCATAGATAGCTCCAGGTCTGCAGGAGAAGACAGACGGTTCTACACTGTATATACAGTGGTCAATGGAGCACATGAGGTAGTACAATCAGAACCACTCCCTCCACACAGGTCAGCGCATGATGTGTAGTGATGGCACTCAGGGAAGAGCTACAGCTGGTGGAAGGTAAAAAGGCAAACATCTATACTCCAGGTATAGTCCTGGGGTCTAAACACGACTATGAACCCATATGGAAGGCAGGGACCCCCTTTCAGCATGGCACGCTGGTTAAAGAGCTCATGGATGCTCTCTTACTTCCACAAGAGGTGGGGATAGTAAAAGTAAAAGCACACACAATTTGGTAACTTCACAAGCCAAGGGCAAGTATGTGGCCGATAGGCGAAGGCAGCTGCAGAGATGGAACCCAGAGACTGTCCTGAAGTCTCAACGGTGAGTTCTGAGCATTCCTACCCCTGTCACTAGACTAGTGAAAGCCTGTATAGGCTGTACCCGCCACAACCTGGGTAAGATGGTAAAGACCCCACAGAAGGTGACACCCAAGCCGCTGTATCCCTTCCAGAGACTGCAGATGGATTTTATCCAGCTATCAAAAGGTGGTACATAGGAATATGTGCTTGTGTGCATTGATCTCTTTCCAGGGTGGCCAGAAGCTTTTCCCATGACTAAGGATACTGCCAGAGCTGCAGTCAAGAAGTTGGTGAGTGAGATTTTTCTGCAGGTTTGGACTCCCAGAGACCAGACCAGAGTACAGAGTGTACGGAGTCCGGTCGCAGAACCCACTTCACTGGACAGGTAAAGACTCAAACCTTGTCCCTCCTGGGTGTAGAACAGGCCCTGCCCATCCCATACCTTTCCCAAGTTAGTGGTGGGATTGAGAGACAAAATGGCACTCCTAAGTTACAGATCCAGGAGGCCATGGAAGAAACAGGGAAACCATGGCCCGAGAGCCTTCCTGCTGCCCTCTATTTAGTTAGGACCACCCCAACAGAAAGGCAGGATTGTCCCCCTTTGAGATACTTTTTGGCTGTGCCCCCAGACTAGGCCCCTACTTTCCACAGACCCTATAGCTGATGGTAGGAAACCAGGTGGAATATGCTATACAGTTTGATCCAGGCCTTGGAAAAGGTCTGCAAAGTGTCTCTGATTCCTTTTTCAGATCCAGACAGAGACCTCAGGATGCCTACTCTGAAGCCTAGAGACTACGAGGTGGTAAAGAGACACACCAGAGAGAGAGTCTGGAGCGTCATCTTTTCCAAGTCCTGCTGACCAGTGCCATGTCTGTGACGCTGAGGGCAAGCTGGCATGCCTCCATGCTTTCTATTGCAAACGTACTTTTTCTTCTTGCTAGCTGGTCTCTTCTGACTGACTGTATGCTCAAGGACACCCCAACCATCACTAGATCTATATGGCTGACCAGGATGCCCCCCAGATTTTAGCTACGGTTTGTGAAGACAATGACCTTCTTTAACATTGACAGCACAGGCAACCCTGTATTAGCAGTGTCTGATGTGTACTGGATTTGTGGGGATAGGAGAGTCAGGTCTAGAGGCTGGGAAGGTGAGTGTGCGGTGATAAAATGTGTACATTTCTTCCTCGTGATCCCCAAGGAGAAGATTGATCAGACACATAAAGAAAAGGTGGAGAATCCCAAAGGATAAAGGTAAAAGAGAGAAGCACCTAGATGACAACATTTATATAGATACGGTAGGAGCACCACAGGGGGTCCCAAATGAGTACAAGGCCCACAATCAGTTATGGGCAGGTCTAGAGTCCATTATTCCCCAGAGAGCTATGAGCAAAAATGTTGATTGGGTTAACTGTGTTTATTGTAACCAACAGAGATTTGTGAATTATATCCAAGATGCTTTCCAGAGCCACATGGCTTTGGACATGACCTTTGCTGAGAAGGGAGGAGTCTGTAAGATGGTTGGAGCGGTTTGTTGCATGTACATCCCGGATGACATCGCCTATATAGATCTCTTGAAAAGATTGAAGGACTGTCCAGGGAACTCAAGAGAAAGTCAGAAGTGGACGCTATATCCTTCACTTTGTGGTTGGGGGATTGGAAGGTTTTCCTTTAAGTGGGGGTGATATTGGGAATTGTGATTTTGCTCTTGTCACCTATTGCGTTTTGTGTGGTCCCCCTCATCAAGTACACCAAATATCAAGGGTATCAGTAGTTAGACAAGCCAAAGACCTCTTACTCAAGTTACCTAAATTTGCATAATGAAGATATCCCTCTAAGATCAACCACCCCTGAAACATATCAAACAAAAGAGTAGAGATTTGATTACCATATGTAAAGACCACTAAATGGGGGCACAGCCAACAGGGGTCTGCTGTAATCCAACTGGTGAAGAGGAGAATGAAGCACATATGGGCAGTTCTGTAGGTCCTTCTAGATTTAGGGGGGGGGGGGGCTGTTAAGATAAACCTAGCTGATAGATCAAATCCTGTCATTTCTACTTGTCTTATTTTCCTAAAATATACAGTAATATTGTAAAGTTTTAAAGCTAAGGAATGCGGACCTGACGTCAATGTGCGACAGCAAGGAAGATCTCCAATCAAGAGACTACATGAGCTGGGAACTCTCCTCATTCTTCTGCTTCTTTCCTATTTTTCTATATAGACTGATATAGACAGCAAGGAAGATCTCCAATCAAGAGACTACATGAGCTGGGAACTCTCCTCCTTTTTATGCTTCTTTCCTATTTTTCTATATAGACTGATAGAACAAATAAAGCTTGCACAGTGCTGATTTGCCCCGGGCAATGTTAGAATGAGACTTGGGGGGGGTGTGGCTGGACCTTGACAAAGATGGCCGCACACTGAGAGAGCTCTGCTACCCCGGTGCCAGATTTACCCCAAAAGAGAGGAGATACCCTGGCCCCTAAAGCTAAAAAGCCCCCTGGAACGGGAGTGAAGACCCCTGGACCACGATCAGCCACACCGGGAGGAGATAAGGCACTTACCCGGTACCTCCGCTCCTTTCCCGCCACTGAACCACCGGCGGGGTCTGCGCACAGTCGCAGAATGCCGGCGAAAACGGCTCCGCCAGCTTCACCGAGAGCCACGCTGACACCCGCGGCTCCAGCGGGTAAGCGCGGCTCCCCGGATACCTCTATGTTGCCCCCGCAGATGCGGCGCCATGCAGTGGCTTCCCCGCAACACGCGGCCTCCGGTTGCCATCTTGGCGCCCATGCGCCACAAGTTCAGCAGGCTTCCCCACTGGTGCAGCAGCGACAGTCTTCAGGCGCATCGACTAAGGAGGCATGACAGGGATCTCCCAGGCAGCAGCATGGAGGTGAGAAGACATCCGAAACTATTCACCCTTTGCTTATAGATAATGGCTTTCCCCCTGTGGCATCAGGTCAAGAGGACTTGCAAACACAGGCACCGCCTCTCAGATCCCCGACTATATCGCAGCCAGGGGTGTTCACACCTGGAATTCCATACGTTCCGTTGTCACAATCACTTGGTGATGACATCAGTGCTACTCCTGCCATGGCACGCTATGCTGCCCCCCCCCCCAGAATGGGAGTCCTCACCCGAACAACAATTTACCACATCTGCTGAGGACGGGAGATTACCAGTCCCTGACCTAAACTGGCATGCTCACTTGCGGAATCTGCCCACTAAAAAGGACTTTAAGTGTTTGATGGCTGAGGTCAAAGAAACCTTTAAAACCGAATTTTCGGAGATGAGACGTGATATCCAGTCCATGACGCAGAAAATTGACACCCTGGAAGCTGAGCAAGCAGACACAAAACGTCAAGTTTCTCATACGCAACAGGTTCTGCACACCCAGTCTTCCATGTTACAAGATATGGCCAGACATCTGGAGGACCTGGATAACAGGGGCAGGCGCAACAATATTCGGGTGAGGAGCATCCCTGAAGTTGAGGGTAAGGAGGATGTCCGTTCTACTCTCCAAGCCTTATTTTCTGCACTGCTGGGGGAACCGGAGACGCAAGTCAAACTGGACAGAGCACACCGAGCACTGAGGCCTAAATTGATGGGGGCGAACCCGAGAGATATCATCTGCTGTGTCCACGATTTTGAGCTAAAAGAGCGTATTATGTCCCTGGCAAGAAGAAAGAGAGATTTCACTTTCAACGGCGAGGAGGTGCAGCTCTATCAGGACTTGTCAGGAATTACTCTTCAGAAGAGGAGGATTATGTGGCCATTGCTGAATGTGTTACATGAGCACGAGATCTCCTACAGATGGAACTTCCCATTTGCTCTATCGGCTACCAAAGATGGAGTCACGTCCACACTATCTGCAAGTGCGGATTTACAGGAATTCTGCAATGTCTGGGATATCCCGACTCCAAAGATGGATGACTGGGACCTCCTCCCTCCACCGAGGTTTCAGCGGCTAGATGGTAGCCAACCTCAGCAGAAACGACCGCAAAATAGAACCTCCTCTAGAGACTCGCGTGATTAAGGGCGACTGACCGCCCTGCTGCATATCCTTTACAGTTAACTTTTTGTGTCATGTTGGTCCAGGGGAGGGGGATTTATTTTATATAGTCGTACCTCCAGGGTACTTCCTCTCTTAATTTGTTAACTACTTACGTGCACTAAGGCACTGGGGTGCTTCTCCCGGTGTAACGTCTTATTGTAACTTATTGTTTAACTCTTTTTCTTAAGTCGTAATAGACTTGTGCTTCAAAGTGTTTATAGACCTTTAGAGGTCTCTGTTGCCACACTACCCCCCATAAGTGGGTCCTGCTCAGACCTTACCCCCCTAGCTTTTAGGTGGTTAAGGATTCTGGATCAGCCGACTGTACTCCCCAAGTTCAGGGGCAGAGCGGCTGAATAGACCTACACTGGAGATAGGAGGGTTCTCCTCTCTCTAGTTTCAGGATTGTCATTCTATTTTTCCCTCCCTACCTGGTTTGTCCTATTTACTTGTTTTCCCTCCCCTGTCGTTCCTGATTGAGTGCCTGTCTCCCCGACTGTCTGCTGTGTCTTTATCTTTGTAGAGACCGTCCTGAGGTAAAATCCGCATAGGGGACACTACCTGCACTAACCCCATGCATTAGCTGTTTAATTCACCATGGTCCAGTTCCTGACACTGAATGTGAAGGGGCTCAACTCGGCCCGTAAGCGTCGCCTCGCCCTTAAAGAGCTGAAAAGATCTAGAGCCGATGTAGTTTTCCTCCAGGAAACGCACTTTGACACCACTGGGAACCTTCATTTTGCGAGGCATCTATACCCTGTCTCCGATAATAAAAAGGCGGGAGTAGCGATCTTATTCTCTACTTCTTGTCCCATCGTCCCGGAAACAGTAACCTCGGATCCCAATGGGCGATACATTATCATCCAGGGTAAAATGTTTGGGTCCCCAATTCTCTTATGCAATTTGTATGCCCCCAATAAGTCTCAGGTTCGGTTTGTCACCAAAGTCTTAAATTAACTAAACTCCCGCTAGCGCCATTACTGCTGGGGGGCGACTTTAACATAATTTTTTCAGAAACCATGGACCGCTTAGCAATAAACCCAGCACCCCCAGCAAGATCCCAAAACACCATCTCGACGGCCTTCCGCAGGGTCATCCGAAGTTTCGCCTTGTGGAGGGTGGGCAACCCGGGTGACCGCTCTTTTACCTTCTACTCGGCCCCGCATGGCACGCACACCCGTATTGATTACTGGTTTGGAGACATACAAATACTGCGGCTGATGCAATCTGCAGAGGTGGGGGATATTTCCTGGTCAGATCACGCACCAGTACACTTGACACTAAGGCAGGACTTCTCTTCAGTCAGGGCTTGTCACTGGTGCCTAAACGAGTCCCTTCTTAAAAAACCCTTAATTAAGGAGGAGCTTACTGCAGCCTAAAAAGAATATTTTCACTTTAATGAGGAATCCATACCCTCCATCCCTATAATCTCGGAGGCCCACAAAGCAGTTTTTAGGGGACACTGTATGGAGCAAGGGGCCAGACTCAAAAAGAACAGGCTGCATTTGGAAAGGGAACTGCGCAAGGAGATAGGCAAGCAAGAGGCAGCACTTCTAGCTAAACCCATTAGGAGTCGCTTACACCGGTTGACAGAGACAAGGGACGGCTCCGGGAAATTCAAACGCAAGCAGTGGAGAAACTACTTGTGTTCACTAAACAAAGATATTACGAGCAAGCCAATAAACCGCACTCCCTGTTAGCGAGGCAGCTGAGGGAAAGGAGAGATCATCAGGTTCCCAATGTCATACGGGATGCTGCAGGAGGCTTACTTCATGACCCGAGAGCAATAGCATCACGCTTCCATGAATTTTACGCCAAACTACACTCACCGGCCACTTTATTAGGTACACCTGTCCAACTGCTCGTTAACACTTAATTTCTAATCAGCCAATCACATGCTGACAACTCAGTGCATTTAGGCATGTAGACATGGTCAAGACAATCTCCTGCAGTTCAAACCGAGCGTCAGTATGGGGAAAAAAGGTGATTTGAGTGCCTTTGAACGTGGCATGGTTGTTGGTGCCAGAAGGGCTGGTCTGAGTATTTCAGAAACTGCTGATCTACTGGGATTTTCACGCACAACCATCTCTAGGGTTTACAGATGGTCCGAAAAAGAAAAAACATCCAGTGAGCGGCAGTTCTGTGGGCGGAAATGCCTTGTTGATGCCAGAGGTCAGAGGAGAATGGGCAGACTGGTTCGAGCTGATAGAAAGGCAACAGTGACTCAAATCGCCACCCATTACAACCAAGGTAGGCAGAAGAGCATCTCTGAACGCACAGTACGTCGAACTTTGAGGCAGATGGGCTACAGCAGCAGAAGATTACACCGGGTGCCACTCATTTCAGCTAAGAACAGGAAACTGAGGCTACAATTTGCACAAGCTCATCAAAATTGGACAGTATAAGATTGAAAAAATGTTGCCTGGTCTGATGAGTCTCGATTTCTGCTGCGACATTCGGATGGTAGGATCAGAATTTGGCATCAACAACATGAAAGCATGGGTCCATCCTGCCTTGTATCAACGGTTCAGGCTGGTGGTGGTGGTGTCATGGTGTGGGGAATATTTTCTTGGCACTCTTTGGGCCCCTTGGTACCAATTGAGCATCGTTGCAACGCCACAGCCTACCTGAGTATTGTTGCTGACCATGTCCATCCCTTTATGACCACAATGTACCCAACATCTGATGGCTACTTTCAGCAGGATAATGCGCCATGTCATAAAGCTGGAATCATCTCAGACTGGTTTCTTGAACATGACAATGAGTTCACTGTACTCAAATGGCCTCCACAGTCACCAGATCTCAATCCAATAGAGCATCTTTGGGATGTGGTGGAACGGGAGATTCGCATCATGGATGTGCAGCCGACAAATCTGCCATGGACCAAAATCTCTGAGGAAATGCTTCCAGCACTTGTTGAATCTATGCCACGCAGAATTGAGGCAGTTCTGAAGGCAAAAGGGGGCCCAACCCGTTACTAGCATGGTGTACCTAATAAAGTGGCCGGTGAGTGTATATTCCCTACCAGATACCTTGCCCCATGACGAGAGTCACAGAAAAGCAGCTCTGGTTGATTTTTTAGAATCATGCTCCCTTCCAGCACTACCCCGGGAGGCTGTAGAGGCCCTCAACTCAGACCTAACACCAGATGAGATAGGAGAGGTAATAAAGGAAATGCCCAATGGGAAGTCCCCTGGCCCGCATGGGCTCACATACTTGTACTATCAAGTTTTCTCCGGTGTGTTGTTGCCCCTTATGACGAAGCTATTTAACACCTTCCTCAAAGGCGAACCACTGTCCGAGACCCTTACTCACTCATACATTACTCTTATCCCTAAACCGGGGAAAGACGCAACTGACTGTACCAATTACAGACCAATAGCACTCTTGAATACAGATTTGAAAATATTTACGAAATTACTGGCCAATCGTTTGATTCAGTGGATCCCCCACCTGATCCATAAAGACCAGGTTGGGTTTGTCCCTGGTCGGCAAGGGGGTGACAACACTAGGAGAACAATTGATCTTATTGACCTGGTTAACAAACGGGGGGATCAAGCTCTGGTATTGAGCTTAGACGCGGAAAAGGCGTTTGACCGCCTTAGTTGGCCCTTTATGTTCCAGGTCATAGAACAAATCGGTATACGGGGCCCCTTTCTTCAGGCGTTGAAAGGGCTATACTCACACCCCACAGCCCAAATCAAGCTCCCGCACGCATCTTCCCCACCTCTGCAGATACGGAATGGCACGCGACAGGGCTGCCCGCTATCCCCGCTTCTGTTCATACTGTGCATAGAGCCCCTGGCTTCCATCATCAGGCAAGACCCCAATATTCATGGTATTGCACTCTGGGATAAGGAATTCAAGTTGGCGCTTTTCGCGGACGATATTTTGCTTACTGTAACTCAACCCCTTGTCTCTCTGCCCAATTTGCAAGCGCGGCTGGTACAATACGGGCGCTTATCCGGATACAAGGTCAACACTACTAAGACGGAGGCTCTGCCGCTTAATTTACCGCAACCGTTAGTGGACAACCTCAAGCTGTCCTTTAAATACAACTGGAAAACGGACGCTATTAAATATTTGGGGATATTACTGACTCCTTTATATGGCTCCCTCTACGCACAGAATTTCCCTGGGCTTTTCCGGGAGATAAGAACCTTGCTGGATAAATGGAATTCCCTTCCCCTTTCTCTTTTTGGCAGGATAGCAGCGGTCAAAATTACCATCTTGCCTGGGGGGACGTGGCCTGGATGAGCTGCGGGACAGACGTGCTGTGCTGAGCTTCGTCTTCAGAGCCTAAAGCGACTGATTATAAACAATCACGGACACCGGAAAAGTGGACCTACCGGCTAAACTACATCAGCCTAACATGATGACCAGAAAGAGGTCAGCTAAAGGGGGTCCGAGGCGCTTAACAGACTTCTTCTCAGCCCGAGAAATCAGGCAAGAAGCCTCCCAAAATGGCGCCGCAGGACTGCTCAGCGTATCTTCTTCCCCGTCAGAGAGAGACTCGGGAGAGGCGGCAAGGAGTGCAAAAGACAAGGAGATGCACTTACCGGAGGCCAGCTCTTCGGGAAGCACAGAGCCGCAGTCACCGGGGAGAGAACAGCGGCCAAGGAATACGCCAGGAGGATCTTACAAGATGGCGGCCGACACCGCATGTCACGGTGAGTCACCACGCGGCAGCCCTGATAAACAGAGATTAAGATTATTCCAAGATGTAGATACAAATGAGTCTGAACCAGAGGTAGAGACAGCTACTGCCCTAGACCCACTACTAGAATTTCCTTCCTCGGAACAGACTGCATCAGAATCGTTCATGAAAGGGATGATGACGTTATGATGTTCTCATAACGAATTGATAGAAGCACATTATGCTTTGGAGGAAGAGGTCCAAGCAATGAGATCCAAAATGGCGGACATGGAAGACAGGGGAAGACGAAATAACGTCAAAATAAGAGGTATCCCTGAGAATACGTTACATCTTTTCTCCAAAATGTTCTGCCTACAGTACCAGCTGCGGAATGCATTCTAGATAGAGTACATAGGCTTCCTAAACCTAAAGGGGTCCCGGATAACTTGCCAAGGGACGTTATTACACATATCCATTACTTCCATGTAAAAGAAGCATTAATGATATATGCCAGAAAAGCTAAACAGCTACAGGAACCCTATGCAAACCTCAAAATCTATGCAGACTTGTCACAGGCAACTATTCAAGCCAGAAAGAAATTTCTTCAAACAACGATAACCCTGAGGAACAACTAAATTCTGTACAAGTGGGGCTTCCCTACTAAACTTCTAATCCGAAGAGAGGATACAACGCATGTGCTGACTAACCCAGAGGAGGGCCCAAATCTACTCACTACATGGGGACTAAAAATAGAAGAAGTCTTACAAAATAGAAGCCCGAGACGTCCTTCTCCAATTGAGAAACAGTGGCAACAGGCCTAAGGTGTCCAAGGCCGGAATCAATAAAGCAACCATAATAGGCCAGGAGGCGAACCAGGTAGACTGTATTCCCCCGTAAATATATACGCTCCAAGCAAGTCACAAATAAAATTCCTGAACAAATCTTTCAAGAGGTTAAGAAAGATTCAAAAAGGAAATCTGTTAGTGTTTGGAGATTTTAACATAATCCCTAACCCCAATATGAATACAACAGTGAGAAGCAGGACACTCCCCATATCACTAGATAAGTGGCTGAGAAAGGAAGCTTTATATGACACATACAGATGTATGAACGTGTCTTCTAGGGAATTCACATTTTATTCACACAGGCATAAGTCCTTTACAAGAATAGATTTATGTGTAGCGGACACCAGAGCACTATCACACATATCAGATTCTAGTATAGGCACACTCACCAATTTTTGTCACTCTGTCATTCTCCAGTAATATCCCTTTGCAGTGGTATTGGAGAAACACACCATTCATATATTCCCTGCCCTCATATAAGGAAAAGATCTCCTAAGCCATACTGAAATATTTCCAACACAATGTCGAATTAAGGGTGGATCTATATAACCTTTGGTTGGCCCATAAGGTAGCGGTGAGAGGAGTCCTTATGCAGCTGGGGTTTCAGTTTCAAAAACAGAAGAATAAAAGGGTGAAGGAACTACTAAATGTCCTACAAAAAACAGAAGAGGAAATAAAAATAAACCCTACCCCCTCTAATAGTCAAAAATAGAGATGAGCGAACATGCTCGTCCGAGCTTGATGCTCGGTCGAGCAGTCTCGAATAACGAGTACCCGAGCATTTTAGTGTTCGCTCATCTCTAATTATTAGCACTGAGAAATAAAAGAATCCCAGCATTTCATGAAACATGGGATCCTTGGCTTGTCATGCATCCAAATCTGTCTCCACTGATTAAAGGGCTGAACGAATAAGGAAAGAGTAGGTGGTCGATAATAACGGGATGAGAGAAATAAGGGCCTCTCTATCATTCCAAGTAGGCACAACTATTAATTGTCAAACTTTAACTGAAGCCAAATTCTCTAGGGTATAGATTCATAGTTGCAAATAGTACTTTGCACTAAGCCTGTCATGTTAATTAAGTTTAGAGTTTAAAGTTTGTAGTTGTGGTTTCAATAAGTGTGAAAGCAAATATAGGTATCTCTATATACCATGAGTGTTACGGCACCACAATGGCATAAATATGCATGTTATCCACACACTGGGTACGAGGTAAAGTTGAAGTACAAAATGATTATATATTATACAAGTGGTAAAATAAACTGTATAGAGTCGTGATTGATATTGTACTTAGGTAAACAGAATTGACATGTATAGCATTGTGGTTATTGTACAACACAAAGTATTATTATATGCATGCTATGTTTGTAAGAAAAATTCCAAGTCAGTCCTGCTGTCCCACAAGTCTAGGGGAGGCTTGTCAGTGTCACTAACTATTATTGGACGACCCACCTGAGACGCATTCCAGCTTTGTGGGCATTCTCCAAGTGGATGGAGATTGAAAAATTGTGGTAAGCCCCATTCCACCCCAACTCCTACCTCTGGTCCAAGAAACCGCCCCCGACACCTAGCTCTTTGCTAGGTCCCGTTGCCTTCACAATCAGAGTCTGGAAAGCTCGTATGAACAAATTCCCCTTGGTCTCACAGTGTTCTCTGATGCAGTCTTTTTTACATACCCCTTCCTTGCAGTGCGCATGGGCTATGCAGGATTTCAAGCCCTGGCACGAGAAGTGACTATTCAGATTTGCAGACATTGTGGACTACCGGGATAGGAAGATTTTACCCTTTGAGGCCCTGCGAGATAAGTTCAACCTCCCGCCCTCCGCCAATCTATACTACATGCGGGTTAGACACCTGTTGCAATCCATGTAGGGTACTGAGACGGTCTCGGTGCCTACGGTTTTTGAGCATATATGTAAAAATGCCACTCAAACGGCTGGTCTTATTTCAGACATTTATATGATATTATTGCACCCGGACCCAGAAGAGCTGATTACACATCCATACATGACCAAGTGGGAGGCCATAGTGGGGGAGACGATATCACAGGAGACTTGGCAGTTGATTTGGCCGAGGGCTGCGGAGACATCTCGTTGTGCCACGAATAAGGAGAACCAGTACAAGATAATGATGCAATGGTACCCTGACACATCTGCTGGCGCTGTGGCCTCGCTGGTGGGACCCTTCAGCACATCTTCTGGAGCAGCCCATTCATACAGCCTTTCTGGCAAGAGGTGAAGGCCCTCGTCAAAGCAGTCACAGCGGTAGACGCCCCACTTTCCCCTCTATTCTACCTACTGAATGTCTCTCCCTAACCCCTGGCCAAGACAACCACCAAAATGTGTTTGCACATACTCACTGCAGCCAGGTGCCTGATATCACAATTTTGGAAGAGACAGGCCCCCACCTCTCCCCTTGACCTTCTCTCCAGAGTGAGGGGTATTCGCACGATGGAATCCCTAACTGCTTCTTTGGACAACCGCATTCTGGCTTTTGATAAGGTATGGGACCAGTGGGACCGTTTCTGGGCAGAGGAGTTGGGGCGTGAGGAAGGGTGAAGCGGTCATCCAACTGGCTGGGGAGAATCTTTTCTCTTTGTTTACATGTTGTTTGTGGTTATTGTGAGTATGAATGGTACCCTTGTGTCTCTATTATTGGTTGACTGCCCATTTCTAGGCCTATGTACTGTTGGGATTCTGTGTCACGTGGTAACACACCTGGAATCGTTGTTTAGTTATTATGTTTGATAAATGAATAACTCCTAGCCAAAGTAACAGATTGATGTAAATTCCTGCTCCTAGATCCGATAAGTCCTGTTTTTTAAATGTTTAAATTGGAAAAATTGTACTGCCTGTTTATTTGCTGACATGTGTCATCACATTGTATGTTAAACTTTTAATAAAAATACAATTATATATAAAAAAAAAAAAAAAAAGAATGAGTGAGTGAGACTTGAATCACCAGTCATCTGAATCATTCCTTACGACGTGCACACATGCATTAATTTGATTTGATTAGAAACATGCACACTAAAATAGGATATCTTAAATCCTGCCCTAACAGAATCGGCCTCTGGTGCCGGAGGAAGAGTTGAAGAGGTCAAGCGGTTCAGGATGACTGGCTGGAGGAGAGAAACGTGGAAGGAGTTGGGTATGCGCAACTTTGAACTCATCTATGATCTGCTAGAGGTGTATCAAAGGATGTGCTGTGAGCAAATATCTGGACTTTTAGGGAAGAAGTATTTAGGCCCTTATCAAACACGGCTTATAAGAAGTCTAAGACCTGAGAAATATTAGGAGATAACTGGTTAGGAGGACTAGATCCATGAAACAATCTTTTCCAGAGCTTGTGCAAATTGTAGCCTCAGTTTCCTGTTCTTAGCTGAAAGGAGTGGCACCCGGTGTGGTCTTCTGCTGCTGTAGCCCATCTGCCTCAAAGTTCGACGTACTGTGCGTTCAGAGATGCTCTTCTGCCTACCTTGGTTGTAACGGGTGGCGATTTGAGTCACTGAAGCCTTTCTATCAGCTCGAACCAGTCTGCCCATTCTCCTCTGACCTCTGACATCAACAAGGCATTTCCGCCCACAGAACTGCCGCTCACTGGATGTTTTTTCTTTTTCGGACCATTCTCTGTAAACCCTAGAGATGGTTGTGCGTGAAAATTCCAGTAGATCAGCAGTTTCTGAAATACTCAGACCAGCCCATCTGGCACCAAAAACCATGCCACGTACAAAGGCACTCAAATCACCTTTCTTCCCCATACTGATGCTCGGTTTAAACTGCAGGAGATTGTCTTGACCATGTCTACATGCCTAAATGCACTGAGTTGCCGCCATGTGATTGGCTGATTCGAAATTTAGTGTTAACGAGCAGTTGGAGAGGTATACCTAATAAAGTGGCCGGTGAGTGTACATGTTTTCAGTATAGTAAGAGTTAAATTTGATTGTGAAACCATGTGATCTAGAAGTGACGTTCATAAGGCGATTTTGTAGTAAGTAATGCAGAAGCCATGAATAAGGTTGTGTACCGAAACGCGTAGGCTTGTAGCCTGTATGTCTTTTTTCTTCCATCCTATGTACTGTGCTGTACATGTCTATTTTTTTAAAAAGGATTCAATAAATGTTGCCATTTTTAATCTATTTGCCGACTTTCCGTGCTCAGCTGGATGTACTCTTACTTCTCAATCATTTGCTCTAAGGAGAAACACTCTCCCTTTTCCACCTTTAGGGTAGCTCCTTTTCCTTTATATGGAAATCTTCTTTCGTTAGGTTCACGAAAGGGAAGACATTACTGCGGCTTGTCAGGAGAGTAGTCCAGGTGTTGCTGGCTTCACAAAGCTGTACCGCACGCAGCATTGTAGATGGACAATGTACTTTCAGTGAACTCCAGTGCACTTTTAAGTAAATATTTTCTTGATTGGTATATATGTTTTTTTAAAAGAATTCAAAAATAGTTAATAAAAAAAAATTACTGACTTTTCAGTGGTTTCCAGAGACTTGGACGAGCTATTAAGTGTATTTATAATTATATAGCAATTTTTTTTCCTCCTGTGATACCAGCACCAACATAAAAAAACATCCCCGTGGTGGGAATTTACCAGGTGCCATTGTGGTTCGAGGAAGCAACATTACCAGTAATTCAGTGTTTCCCCTTCACCATGACAGCACCCCCAGAAAGAATTATAGAGAAAGGTCGATTTAGTTGGACGAAGGGGGGGGGGGTTATAGAGGAGAGAACCTTTCTGCCAAAAGGCAAACCCAGAGAACCTGCCACATCTAAATGATACTGCAAGTGGCTGCCTGACAAATCTGTCCCAGTGAGGCATCTCCTGTTGTGGCAAGTGTTGAGCCATGGTAGAATAGGCATAAATGTGTTCAAGAGCAGATTTTCCATCTGCTTCATTTGTCAGCTGGATAGTAGTCCTGATCCACCTAGCAATAGTGGAAAGTACAAACTATCTGATTTTTACCAGGGCCTAGAACTCACATCTCGGTTATTAAAAGATCTTTCTTTCTCTGTTTACGGGTTACTACAAAAGAGGGGAGGACAGCCTCCTGAGACCTATGGAAGCTAGTGATTACCTTAAATTCATAAAATAATAAATCTCCTTTTACTAAGAACATTTTTAACAGACTTCTTTACCTCCTACCTGAGGGCACCACAGAGGGGTTCTAGCCAAGAGGACGATTTTTCAGCCATAAATTTTTCAATGCCAATAGCGCAAGAAGCCTTCTCATAACCAGTCTGTCACTACAAATTATGCAGGTTCTGTGATGTGTTTTGTTGGTTGCTTTTTGGGTGCCTCTAAAACATCATGAAATCTACCATCATCTATGTATTGAAATATGAAAAGGAACTCAGCAACCTGAAGTAATGTTCCCGGGGTCGGGGTTCTGGGTGGTAAAGGGGATCACACCTCTCAGTTGATATGACAATGAAAAAACCACCCCAACTGGTACTAGGATCTGGAGAACAGCAATCCCATAATAACTCCCAAGGTTTAAGTAACCTGCCAAAGCAGGGCCTAAGGAGTGGGTAAAGCATACGGACACTCCCTCTTCCAGTCAGCGCTCATCAATATTCAAAAAATTATTAGATACAGCAGAGACCAAAAGTTTGGAAACACCTTCTCATTCAAAGAGTTTTCTGTATTTTCATCACTATAAAAATTGTAGATTCATTCTGAAGGCACAAAACTATGAATTAAGACATGTGGAATTATATATTTAACAAAAAAGTGTGAAAGATGAAGATTACTCTTACCGGTGATTGGATTTTCCGTAATCTCCACAACAGCACTTGATAGGAGGGACAGGGACAGGAAAAAACTTGAAATCTATTTAAAGGGTTTCTTGTTCCTCAGTCTTTTCCGAGGAGTTTAGATGCTTAAACTTTATTTAACACAAACTAACAATACTAACTTACAAACTTACTCCAATTACTGGTAAGAGTAATTTCCATCTTTTCCTAACACCTCTACAATGGTACTTGACAGGATATAAAACAAAGGAGTGATAACTGGGTTGGGACAACTGCCGAGAACACTTTTCTACCTGAGAGATCGGAAGAACTAATATCCAACTTATAATGACGGAAGAATGTCAAGGGATTCTTCTAAGTGGTTCCCTTGCAGATCTGTTCTACTGATGCAGAGGCTTTTTCAATTGAGACTGTTCTTGTTAAATGAGCTTGCAGATTTTAAGGTGGTGGAAATCCTTGGAGCTTGTAACAGTCTGAAATAGCATTCTTTATCCATCTAGCGATGGTAGCTTTACTGGGTGGAGCGCCTTTATTTTTCACCTGAAAATGTATTAGTAAATGAACCAATTTCCAGAAAATCCTTTGTATCTCTAAGGTATACCAGGACACATCTTCTCACATCCAAATGATGAAAATCTTTTTCTCTCTGAGATTTTGCATCTTGTCAAAAAGAGGGAAGAACAATTTATTGTTGTCTATGAAAACCCAAGACCACCTTCGGTAAAAACATGGGATGGAAAGTTTGCAAGACAAAACTGGTATCTCCGCTACTCTTCTTGCCGTGGTGATGGCCAATAAAAGAGCAGTTTTAAGCAAAAGACATCTTAGAGATATTTCTTGTATGGGCTCATAAGGAGGTTTGATCAAGCGTACTTGAACCAAAGATAGACTCCAAGGTGGGACACTGGAGTGGACAAAGGGATGTATCTTCTCATAGGATTTCAAAAACCTTTTGACCCAGCCATTCCTGCTCTGAAGTAAAGTAGCGATTACTGGCTCTGAAAGCCCTTTACCCTTCAAGATGTGTCTTTTAGCATCCACGCAGTTAACTTCAGATGAAAAAAAATTTGGATGATGGATTGGTCATTGAGATAGAAGTTCCTGGTTCTGAGGAAGGGTCCTAAAGTCTCATGCTGAAATCTGAAGGAGGAGGGGAAACCACATTCTCTTCTCCCAAAAAAAGGTTATCAAGTTTACTTGTGAGAGTGTAATCTTCTAAATTACATTGGAGATGAGGGGCAAATGGAGGGAATGTGTTGGGAGAGAGCGTCAGGGTTGTCTTCCTGACTTGTTCAGACGTACACGGCTCAAAAAATCTGCTTTGAAAGAATGAGCAGGAGAGTGAATGTTCTTTTCTGCCCAGCAGAATATTTGAGATGTCAGATTGTTCAATCTCGTGCTCTGCATGTTTGATTAGATAAGCCACTGTGGTAGCATTGTCTGATGTTATTTTCTCATGACATGACCGGATTTCTGAAGAAAATGCAACAAGGGCTTGATCTCTGAGGTTTGAGGAGGCCCTGCTCATCTCTTGGTTCCAGACTCCCTGCACTGTAGCTGTTGAGGTATGGGCACTCCAACCCTCTTTGCTGGCATCTGTTGCAATTACAACGTCTGAAGGTGGTTTTCAGGGGACATCCCTTTGTAGGTTTTTTATGAACCACCAGTTCACAGGATTTCTTTATTTCCTGTGGTAGCGTTATCTTTTCTTCCAGACCCAACAATGTCTTTGTTCCAAGCTGACAGAAGGAACATCTGAAGGGGTCGCATGTGTGTTTGAGCCCATAACACCGAAGGTATCATGGATGTCAGAAGACCGATAAGTCTTATCACTTCTCTGATGGCGTATCTTTCTTCCTGAAAGCATAAATCTTCTGTGGGAGAGAGATAACCTTCTCTTGGTTAAGAGAGACTAAGAGAGACATTTGGCTGCAAGTGTCAAGTAACACTCCCAGGAAGCATTTTTGTTGAGACAGCCACAGGTCTTTTTCTTGATTCACCAGCCAAACTAGAGAGGTGAATGTTTTTAGGGTGAAGTCCAGATTTTGGAGTAGGATTGATAGGGATTGTGGTCCTAGGAGAAAATCGTCTAGATTATGGACAATTTGTATTCCGTTCAGGTGCAACAAAGCTGATACTTCCACCATCACCTTAGTGAACACCCTTGGGGCTGATGACAGGCGAAAAGGAAGCACCCGGTACTGAAAGTGCTGTACTTCTCCTTCTATACATAATGCAGATCTTAGAAACTTCTGTGAATTCTTGTGGATTGGACCGTGATAATATGCATCTCGCACATCCACTGTCGCCAAGAATGCATCTTTGTTCAGTAGGCAAGTAGTTGATTTTATCATTTCCATTTTGAATCTCTTGTAAAGTAGATATTGGTTCACCTGCTTCAAATTGATTATAGATCTGAATGCCCCGTTTGTTTTTTTCTTCAAGAACATTGAAGAGTAAAATCCCCTGTTCTTGTGGAACCCTGGATAACATGTTATTGTTCAACAGGGAGTAGACTTCCTTGACTAGGAATTCTTCATCCGCAGGCAGTTGTACCAAACAAAATCTGTCTTATGGGGGCTGAACTGAAAATTCCAAAACGGTAACCTTGACTGATGAGATCCAGGATCCATGGTGACGATGCGAGCTTCTTCCAGACATGGAAAAACTTTAACAGTTTGCCACCAACTAGAAGATTGGCGTCATTGTGGATTTTGCTTACTGGTGGATGGCTTATTGAAGAAGATATTCCTATTCCTGTTTTTGTATGGCTTATTGAAGTGTCTTTTTTCCTGGTATCAGTTTGAATCTTCCTCTGATCACAAAATTCCTGTTCTTGAGAAAATCGCTTTTTCTTTTCAGAGCCTTTTTCTTAAATATCATCCACACTTGATATGAACAGACGATCACCTTCACAGGGTATTCCAGCTGATTTTTATAACCTATATCCCCTGACCATGTCCGCATCCATGTGTACCTGCTTGATGAATTTGCAAGGCCTGCTCATCTCACCGATAGCTTTATAAGGTCTGCTGATGAATCCGCCACATTGTTAGCCACCTTCTTTAAAAAGGATAGGGATGCAATTATGTCTTCTCTTGGTGTTGCTGCCGAGAGATGCTCTCCTTATTGGTCCAGCCACACAGACATTGATCTAGCAGTACAGATTTCTGCTATACTGGGTTTAGACCATAGCCATGTTGGTCTCCCAAGATCTTTTTAATAATGATTCCGCCTTTTTATCCATGGGATCTTTAAGGAGTCTGGTGTCTTCAAAAGGTATATATGGTGAATTTTTTATTTTTTTATGCATGTATATTGTAGCCCCTGCCCAGGTATGTTCCTCCTCCTCACAGAGCATCTGGCATCACCTTATGGCACAGACATTCAGCCTGGAAGACAGTATAACAACAAACACATTACCTAGAACGCTGGGTTCCTAAATCATTTCAAATTTAATGCCAGCGTGTGTCCACATTGCAGGTCCTCAACTTCTGGTCTGATGCAATTCCACAGTGGAACGCAGACGCCTGCCATAAAACAGGAGTGTCTGGGACGCCGAGCAAAGGATTCTTCTGCAGGGAGGTATCGCCCTATACCTCCTTGCTCTGTAAGCAGTGTACCCGGGACAAGCCCCCGCAGGAAGACCGTAGTCTGCCCGCTCTGCCCTCACAGCCAGGAGCGGGAGGAACAACACGCCCCCTCCGGCAGCCCTGGAGCCCAGTACTGGGACCAGGTAGGCTACCACGATAACTTGCTCCTCCACACGCTTTGGGAGCAGGATTCCAAATATCCCACGTACAGGAAACAACTGAGGTACAAGGGGGAGGGACCCTTTTAAATAGATTCAAAGTTGTTTCCTGTCCCTGGAGAGGTGGGGAATCCCTTCTGTCAAGTGTCATTGTGGAGGTGTTAGGAAAATAAAGTCTTATTTTCTAGGTTCTTCAAAGTAGCAACATTTTGCTTTGATTACTGTTTTACACACTCTTGGCATTCTCTTGATAAGCTTCAAGAGGTAGTCACCCGAAATTGTCTACCAACAGTCTTGAAGGAGTTCCCAGAGATGCTAAGCAATTGTTGTCCTTCTTAGTCAAGCCCTTACACAGTCTGGAGGTGTGTTTGGGGGTCATTGCTCTGTAAATGATGGTCCAACTAAACGCAAATCAGATAGAATAGTATGTCGCTGCAAGGTGCCAAGATCCTCTTAACAGTTGTTGTAGAGATGTGTCTGCTGCTAGAACTCTGTGTGTCATTGACCCGATCTCTAATCTGACCTGCTGTTAACCTGTGATTTCTGAGGCTGGTGACTCGGATGCAGCAGAGGTGACTCTTGGTCTTCCTTTCCTGGGGCGGTCCTCATGTGAGCCAGTTTCTTTGTGGTTTTTGCACCTGCACATGGGGACACTTTCAAAGGTTTTCCCAATTTTTCAGACCGACTGATTTTCATTTTTTAAAAGTAATGATGGCCACTCGTTTTTCTTTATAAAGGTCTATTCAGTAGGACTATCAGCTGTGTATCCACCAGACTTCTGGGCAACACGACTGATGGTTTTATAAAGGCATTTATAAAGGCAAGAAATCCCACTTACTAAACCTGACAGTGCACACCTGTGATGTGAAAACCTTTTCTGGTGACTACCTCTTCATCAAGAGAATGCCAAGAGTGTTCAAAGCATTTATCAAAGCCAAAAGGTGGCTACTTTAAGGAACCTAAAATATAAGACATACTTTCAGTTGTTTCACACTATTTTGTTAATTAATAGTTTTGATGCCTTCAGTGTAAATCTACAATTTTTAGTCATGAAAATACAGAATACTTTTTTAATGAGAAGGTGTGTCCACACGGTTATATTTTTATATGACCCAGGAGGAGAGCTAAAACCCCTGGGCGACTGCTGATCAGGATGTTAATGGTGTGATTGTCCTGGAGGATGAAACCAGAAGTGATGCGGGGACACTATCATCCGATTCCAACTCTTCCGGCTGAGCAGGGATACCATGCAACCCCACAATACACTCCCTGCCAGCCTGACCAGAACCTAGAAAGTCTTCCAGAGCATCTGAGTGAAGGATATAACTCCTGGAGGGGACCTGCATTCTCTTTTTTATACTCAGGTCTTCTGCCCCTGGGGGCTCCCCCCCCCCTCTCTGGGGATGCCGTTATGGTGAAGGGAAATAATTTAAATACAAACTGGTTTCCATTATGTTTTAAGCATAAATATTTTTATTCTAAAACATAAAAATACACTCAGTGAATTAAACTGATAACTTGTTCCAGCTGTAATCAAAAACTCACAGAAATGGCAGTTTTATTGTTAAGAATATGGTAAATGAGTTTAATAGGACAGCTTTAGCATATCTTCTGCACAGCCCCATAAAGAGACAATGTACCACAAAAGCATGACTTGAAAGGTAAGGTCCACTTTATGAATGTAGAAAACATTTCAACCTGGCCTAAATTGTGTTATTCCCTATACAGTAACATATTGATGCACATTTAGTGAGTTAAACAACATGCTACAAATGTGCACAAAATTGACTTGTGCTGGACTAGCCAATGTTTACAGATTTGTAATGGTTTAAGACTTTTCCTCATATTAGTGAAATACTTTATACGCAAATTGGATTATTTAGAATTCAGGTGGAATAGAGTTAAATTCCTGGTGGACAAAACTGTTAAACAGTGATAAGAAGGGTTATTTCTAAATGATGCCCGATAAATGCCTCAGCGCATAAGAAGACTGTGTTTAGGGCCATCCACACGTTCCAACTTCTCAAAGTGTTTTCTTGCATTCCGTATATTGATTAAAGTGGCTGCCGAGGCTGCAAAAGAGTGGATAATATTAGAATTAGGAATGAGATTTATGAATACAGTACATAAATGTTTCAGCTCTACATATAAACCACCTTGATTTTAGATCTTATATATTTTATCTTAAAATATTTCAATGACTGATCACTTTTAAATAGACATGTATAGTACTTTTTATTCAGATTTTTTTTAAGCCGTTTGGGCTTGCTTTCTGCGTAACAAATTGCACTTCATAGTGACAGTATTCCAAATATAGTGAAATTGATAAAAAAAAAAAAAAAACACATGTGCGGCGTATTCTTGTGGGCTTGGATTTTATAGCTTTCATTGTGCGCCCCAAATTACATGTCTACTATATTCTATTTTTCAGTACAATCACGGGGATACCAAATTTATATAGATATTTGACTCGGGCACTATTTTCCGTTACACGGCTAAATGCCAGGAATAAACGTTATTATATTTTGATAGATGGGACATTTTGGGATGCAGCGATAACGAACATATTTATGATTTTTACTGTTTATTTATATTGAAATCAGCTCTAGGGAAAAAGGGGGCAATTTGAATTTCTAGGTTTTTTTAATTAATTTTCTTTCCCTTTAATTAATTTTTTTTACCATTTTTCCAGACACCCTAGGTTCTTTAACACTAGGTTGTCTTATTGCACATTGGAATACATTGAAAAAAAGAGATAGCCTCGGGTCTTTGTGTGACCGAGACTGTCATAGCAACGGATCAACGCTCTCTGATAATTCCGATCTAAGCCAAGATAGCGGTGCCCATTTGCCACCAGCTCTTTAATGCTGGCAGCGATAGATGGGTTACCGGCCACCACATTCTGAGCAATTTCAGGTTTTTATAACATACCGCAGCACTCTATCAAGTAAGGGTTTTTTTTAATCACTATAAAAACCTTTTATTCTTACATGGCAGCTTGCCAAAATGAGCAGCAAGTCAGGGGGTTGTTCTCCTTGCTCTGAGTCCAAACACCCCTCCCTTCCTCACTCCCAGCTACTCCTTCCTTCCTCCGAGGTCATCCTGCTATGATCTGTAAATGCCTGCTGTGGCAAGGAGGATGAAGTTGGAGGAGGGGCGGGGAAGTAGCAGTCTCTCTGGCATGCTGATGATTCTGGTAAGCTGCCAGGTAATATTAAAATGCTGTTTTTATGGTAATAGAAAGCCCTGCCTTTTTAGCTAAAAAAAAAAAAATTAAAAAAAAGTGTCCATTACTTCCCCACTTCATTGATAACTAGCTGCTTAAATGAGTTGTAATGCTCCAGTAAACCCTACATTTACTTTGCTGTATGTCAGACAGGGCAGGTAATTTTAAGCCATTTTGCAATTGGATTAGTTACCCGAATCTTGCTCCTTTCTCTTGTATTCTGCAGACTTCCCCTAGATGTCAGTAATCTCTCATATGGCTGTTACTATGGACATTTCATCTTCAGAAAAAAGCAATGACTACGGAGCAGGAGAAACGCCCACATCTCTCACCCTGCAATCAGCTGATTACCTCATGTCTCACTGCTCCAGCAGTCATGTGCAGGGAGAAGCCCTAACTAATGTAGTGACCAAACACTTGTGTATAAACAAATAATCCACACAGACAAACTGCAGCCCCCCTCCCCCCAGGAAGTGGCAGGAGACACTCTCCAAGTCTGCAAGCTGTCCTTTCATGTGCTGTGCTAAAGTTTTACATAGACAGATAGATAGATAGATAGATATGAGATGGATGGATACGGTGTCATTGGTCAGCAGCAGGTGCTTGTGAGGAGGTGACAGGGGGCAGGTCCCGCCCCCATCTTGCTCATTGTAGTCTTTTTGCAAGCTGGAAGCTATGGTTGCTATGGGCCAAAAGAGGTACTTAATGAGGACCGAGAGGTAAAATACTTGAGGAATGATTACCAGGGACACCTGGAGCAGAATTGTTTTTTTTATTTTTTTTTTTTGCTCAGAATGACGGTTTCACTTTAAGCCATGAAAAGCACTCCTTAGCTAACAACAACTGGGCTCTGTAGGTTTAATTAGCTCCACAACCATTTAACAAAAAGATTAATAAGCCCTTTTCTTGTTCGCCGTTTCCTACATGATACTGTAGGCAAAAAAATAATAATTTAAAAGCAAGAAGACCCACTGACATACTGTAAACAATAAACATCAACAAAGAAATCGGAGAAACCCATTGACATCAAGACAAAAAAACCTGTACATAAGATGCATCAAATTACCGTATATACTCGAGTATAAGCCGACCCGAGTATAAGCCGAGGCCACTAATTTTACCACAAAAAACTGGGAAAACCTATTGACTCGAGTATAAGCCGAGGGTGGGAAATGCATTGGTCACAGCCTCCCCAGTATATAGCCAGCCAGGCTCTGCCCCAGTGTATATAGCCAGCCAGGCTCTGCCCCAGTGTATATAGCCAGCCAGGCTCTGCCCCAGTGTATATAGCCAGCCAGACCCTGCCCCAGTGTATATAGCCAGCCAGACCCTGCCCCAGTGTATATAGCCAGCCAGACCCTGCCCCAGTGTATATAGCCAGCCAGACCCTGCCCCTGTATAAGCCAGCCAGACCCTGCCCATTGTATATCCAGCCATGCCCTCCCAGTAACCTGCCACCTGCATTGTATGTACCTCCATAACCCTGCCCCAGTTATATAGCCACAGACCCCTGCCCATGTATATCTAGCCTAGCCAAGACCCTGCCCCATTATATAGCCTGCCAGACCCTGCCCAGTGTATAATTAGCCTGCCACACCTGCCACCAGTTATATTAGCCTGCAGACCCCCAGTGTAATATACCTGCAGACCCTCCCCAGTGTTACCTGATACCTGCCCCAGGGATAACCCCATGCCTCCATTAGATAAGCCTGCCAGACCCTGCCCCAGTGTATTGACCTCCAGACCCTGCCCCCAGTGGTATATGGCCAGACCGCCATGACCTGCCAACCCAGTGTATATATGTGCCTGCCAGAAAACCCGCCCAGTGTATATAGCCTGCCATAACCCGTGCCCCAGGACCTCAGAACCTGCCCGTGTATATAGCCTGCCAGACCCTAGCCCCAGTGTATAATAAGCCTGTGCCGGCCATAAACACCCCGCCCGAAAGGGAAAAAAAAAGAAAGAGAGTGGATGATAGCCCGCCAGATGAGCACTGCACCAGGGTATATCGCCTGCCGAGACCCTCTGCCCAGTGTATATATTCCCTTCCGTCGCCTGCCGGACAGATCGCACAGAAGATATACAGGAGTCACCGGAAAGGTGAGTTTAGATATATTTATTTTTTTGACTCGAGTATAAGCCGAGTTTGGGTTTTTCAGCACATTTTTTGTGCTGAAAAACTAGGCTTATACTCGAGTATATAAGGTATATAGAACGGTATATACGTCTCAAAGTTTGACAAATTGGCCGATCTTATATACAGCAACGCAGACTGCTGCAAAAGAAATTTAGTATGACCCTTGAAATAACTAGTATGCCTATAATCCTGCATAATAATATGAAGAAATCAAAAGCACAGATTACAACCACATTTACATTTGCAAAATAGCAATGCCTAGAAACTTACGAATTGAGGGGTCAGACATTACAACCATGACGTAGGTGTTGGATGTGAAAATATCTATAAACGCAGCAAAGTTGGAATTTCGCACTTCCATGCTTTGAAAAGATGCGGCCAGTTTACTGTGAATAAAAGAGACATGAACAGTTATTTCTATTGAAGTAAAAAAAAAAAAAAAAAAAAAAAAAACATTTTATTGTATAAAAAGTAGAACCTAAACTTGTGAAGAAAGCTAGGATTACACAAGTTGTCTAGTTTCATCCTCCGCTTTATCTTCAACCATTTTTAAAGATCCGTAGCAGCCCCCCTTGAGCCCTGTTGTGTCCACTTCTACAGTACTACTTTGTCATGGAATTGGCCATGGGATGAGCCCTCTCCAAACACTGAACTTAAAATTTTAAGAACCCTACTTTCCCCAAAAGTGATATCAAATAAATAAAAAGAATAAAATCCTATCAACCTATGGAAAACAAATATTTCCGTCTTTGAACCCAGAAACAAAAAAAACAATCAGACAGAAAAGGGCCAGGTCATGGAACGCGTTAACGGGGTCATCCCATCTCACAAAGGTATGGCATATACATAGGACATGCCATTAGTGTCTGAAGCATGTCTAGAATGGTTGGGGTTCCCAACATTAGAAAAGTTGTGAATGTGCTGGCACCTCTCTTCACTGCATCCACTGCACCAATAGAAAGGTGGGTGGACACTTGTTCTGGTGAAAGGTGCAGTTCCAGTATCAATCAGATATGTGGATATGCTATGATTTTGAGATGAGCATACCTACTTACTAGAAGACAAGATTTTAGCAACTTAGTTTTTTCATACCTGCAGCTTAGTTTGAACTGCTTTATTATATTACTTATTTTCTCAAACCGGTGAATGTCGCGTTGCTCCTTACACTGATAATGAGAAATTACCTGAAAAGCAGAAAATCCAAAAATTACAACAATGCTCAAAAGTACATAGAGTTTAGTGAACCTTAAATGTAAAAAAAAACTCACCAAAAACGTAGCCCTCTCAAATAACAAAACTTCATCTGCCTCAATAATCTGGGCAAAATTACGCAGGTTGGATTCGAGTTGCTGGACATTAGGAATCAGTTGATAGACAATGCTGGACCAGGCCTGAATATAAAAAGCACACAATGGAAAAAATCATGAAAAGGTGAAAGTATAAAAACATTTGACTTCTAAGAAGGAAAGTACCAAATACCTTGTATAATGTCTCATCCCAAATAGAAGTCCTAAAACAGGCACAATCCAGTGGTCTGGAAAGGCGCCTTAAATCTTCTTCTCGTTCCTTAAATATCTAAAAAGACAAAAAGGATATAACTCTCTGCATTTAGAAAGAAAATTAAAAAACTGCAATCCTCTTTGGGTCACATCCTCATTTGAGACTGAAAAAAATGTTACAGCATGAACATCATTTTTTCTGGTAAAATGGTCCATATGAAAAGTCTAATGTGTCAGCAATAACATAATAACTCTGTTTACGTTACTGCCATTTCTAGATGGATCCAGTTCCTAATTATTTCACTGACATTAGCAGACCCGTCTGAAGGAGAGTTATGTAAAAATGGTCCATGTGAAAATTGCTTTTAACCCTTTCTTACCAGGCCTTTTTAGCAAACATTTATACGTATTGGCCTAAGGGCCAGAACTTCTTTTTTTTAAACAAATAAATTCGCTAGTGTGCGAGGGTTGTTTTGATATATATTATGTGGTTTTTTGGCAAATGGGGCTACTTATGGCGATGTTTTTTATATCTTCAGGAGGGATTTTTAAAAATTTTATAAGGAAATATTAATGTTTATTTGTACATATTTATTAATATTTAGTGTGTGTGTGTGTTTTTACTTTATATGTCCACCACAAGATCATAAAAGACACCTAGGAAAAATTTCCATAGATTTTTTTCCTTACATCTATTAAAGCCCCAGTTACAGGGGAAAACAACCCCCAGGCGGGAAAGTTCCCCAGCTCTGCTTAATCCTTTCCGATTTGGCACTGCCGGAGATATCCACTGTTAAACAAATGTGATTTTTAAATGAAGATCTAAATTCCCAATTGTAACATTAACAGTGAATACTACTGGTTTTGTTTCACCTAGAAAACACAATAGTGGTATGATATTAAAGGGGATATTGTTTTCATATCACAGAATACGTGCCACAGTGCAGGAGCTATGACCGCTTGAAGTTAGACACCCTCTAAGTCAGCTGAAAATATAATGTAGGAGCTTCAGAAGACACTATGCAAAAGTATGGGGATGGGTGGACAGATTTACATTTTTATAATATTTTGGTAAGGGTTTATTTTACAAAAAAAGTAATTGTTTAAGAAAAAACAAAGAAAAAACTGTAAGGAAATGTAAAGCGGTTCCAAACATTTTGCCAATTTAAGAAGAGTAGACTTAAAGAAGCCAAGATGGCAGACAAGTAAATAACATCCTTAAAGGGCTTTTCCCATGAAAGCAAATTCTGAAATCTCAATCCCCTAGTGATGTTTACACAATTAAGAATTTTTAACCCCTTAACATTTTTACTCAGTTTTATTGCTGTTTTAGCTGCTATTACTCAGTGATGGTTAGTGTAGTGGGCGGGGACTCTCTAAGCAGGCACTGTATGATCCATTGTAATCAGGGTACAAGGTTTATATACATTTTCATTTACCTTCTGAACTTTGTACTAGTACCTGACACATAGAAAGAGAGAGATGAGAGATTATGAGATCCGTGAGATGCATATTTCACACTGTCAGCTCTGCTACATACCTGTTCTCACACTATGAGAACTCCTGTGCCTCCCTCCCCCTCCTAGGATAAATAACTTATTTGCCTGTAGCGTGCAATTTCTCTCCCCTCAAGATGTGATGTTTGCCGGCAGGAAGTGAGTGAGTGTCTGACAGCTCCATCCTGGAGTGCAAGGGGGAGGGGCTAGAGGCAGAGAATATTTAAGCTCATGCGCCGTCCGACAGAAAAGCAAGCTTTCCCGACCTGAAGTCAGAAGATACAGGGTCGGAAACCAGGGGCAACTGAAAATGTGTACAGTAGGACTGATAGAGACAGGTTGGAATTAGATCTGTAAAATGCTGTATTTTTGTTAATAACAGGGAATTAGAGAATGTGTTATTTTGTTATCCTGAGTACATTTAAATTTGTCGTTGAGGGAATACCCCTTTAATCTTTTTTGAATTTCTTTAGTTCCTATACCAGTCTTAACAAAAAGAATACCAATTAAAACTACAATGTGTCAAAAAATCTTTCCATCACCATTTCACACCTTGTTGTTGCATTACCATGGTCTGATTACTAACCAGGTCTCTTTGGTCTTCTTGTACTAAATCCATTTTGTGAACCAAGCAAAAAACCTTGGCATCCGGAGAGTTCTGAAGAATAGCCTCCAAGCAGGACTGATAATAGTGCATGTCCTTCTCTAGCTCCCTACTCTCGACATCAAAGACGTAGATGAGGACTTCAACATTGCGGAAGATGTTATCCCGTTGGCTAGTAAAGTAGTTCTCCATGAATGTATCCTGACTGTGGATGGAATTAACTTATTATATACAAACAAACATACATGGATGCATTTATAGATTGTAATGCAGTAATAATCCAGATATTTGAAAAAGCCTCATAAAAACACACTTTATATTTCAAAATAGCTGACATAATTTATGAGTGCCAAGAGCATTTTTGTCCCTTAGTGACTTTCCAGTTAAAATATAACAAATCGTAGCCAATGCGCAGTAAACAGTACCTGTTTGAAAACGCCTGCCCTAACCCTAGGCAATCCTCCCTGCTAGGTTCCAGTGGGCTAAAGGAGCTTCTACAATGCTTATGCAATCATCCACCTCCTATACCTGATATGCTCAGGACAGTGTTGAAGTCCTTGAAGGAATTTTTCAACTAAGCAAGCTAACTTGCTATCACTGAGACCCCAAACGATCACTAAGTTAGGCTTGTGGATAGGGCCTAACTTGCTTTGCGGCAAAAAGCCCTTTAAGCACTCAAAAATAAAACATCCTTCCTGCTGATGCCCGTTTCCATTATTGCCCCTTTTCTTTAAAAGCCCATAACCCCATTTTTTACAAAACAAATTGCACTTCCTAATAGTTGCATTTAACCCTTTCACGACCCGTGACGTAATAGCCTGTCACGGGTCGGCCACGGGTGAATGGAGAGGGCTCATGGGCTGAGCCCTCTTCATAGCCAGTCAGTCTTTGCTGCATATTGCAGCAAAGACTTACAGGCAACACCCGCTTTGCCGGCGGCTTCAAAAAGATGGCGGTGGTGAAGACCTGTGGCTGTCTCGTTTTTACCCTTTCATTACAATGTGCTATGGGGATTTTCCTCCTCATTCATTACAATGTGCTGACATTGTAATGAATGAGGAGGAAAATCCCCATATACGGCCATACAGTAGTATGGCAGGATCATTCGGACAACCGGGGGTTAAAGTATCCTAGGGAGTCTGAAAAATAGTAAAAGTAAAAATTAAAGAAAAAAAAAAAAAAAGTATAATAAAAAAACCCTAAAAATACCCCCCCCCCCCTTTCCCTGGAACTGATATAAATAAACAGTGAAAACTAACACATTAGGTATGACGCGTACGAAAAATGCCCATTCTACCAAAATATAATAAGGTTTTTTTTACTGCATTTAACCCCTTAATAGAGAATAGTGCCCAAAATCGAAAATGGCACTTTTTTTGTCATTTTGAAAAATATTTTAAAAAATCAATTAAAAGGTCTTACAGTCCTAAATATGGTAGCATTGAAAACTTCATCAGAAGTCCCAAAAAATGATGCCACCCACAGCTCTGTACACTGAAGTATGAAAAATTTATTAACGCCAGAAATAGCAAAATTTAAAAAAGCCCACAAGTAAATGGCGCAAATGCATTTTTTCACCATTTTCACAGCATTTTTAAGCCATCACACAGCTCTGTATGTCTAAAAATAAGAAAGTTATAGATTTTTGATTGTGGGGAATGAAAAATGAAAATGGAAAAAAAAAAAAAAGAAAAAAGGGGCGAGGTCCTGAAAGGGTTAATATTGTGTGCCATATACTATGAAAAAGGGAAAAAAATGAAAATGTAGTGAAAGTGACAGAACACATTAGCACCATTGTCTTGTAGGATCTGCTTTAACGGCTTTAGCTATTCTTTCCAATTTATGGGGGGCGAAAAAAAAATTGTGTGCCCAGCATATACCTCATATCTAACCCCAACACCCATAATGTGTCATTTCCTGCAGCCCCCGATCTATATGCCCCCTATTCTGTAGCCCCCCCCCCCCCTTATAGTGCTCTCTTATGTAACCCTCTCTCGATACAGTAGTTCTCTTTATAGTGCCCCTTTTTTGGTAGCCCCATTTATAGTTCCCCCTTTATGCAGCCCCCCTTCTAATAGTACTCCTTTTTCTACCATTCGTATAATTCAACGAGTATGGGCTCCCATAATTATGTCTCCTGCGCGACCCTCATAATAACGTCCCCTGCTACAGTCCCCATAATAAAGGGAATAAATTCCCTCCATTGAGTGAGAAGCTGAAAGCGAGTGGCTCCAATATCTCAACCGAGATTGAACTGCAAAGCAAGGATCCAATAACTTCAGGTCCAGTGTATTATATTCCAGGCTGTGATATGGTGAAAATATTTGACCATGATATACTTTAAAAGTTACCTAATCGGTTAACAGAACAACTTATTAGTAAACTAAATTCATATTTCTATATAGTCATGACCTGTTACTTACCCACCACAATCCCATAGATTCAGCACCAAATTCCCCAAAAATCGGACATGAGAGTGCTCAACATCAACTGGAGATGGAGGAGAAAGAAGCACAGTTGTAACCACAGAAATATCAGTGCACAGTATGGCAGCAACTGAATAAGTTCTTACTTGTGGCACCCAAGCGACGCGTGTCTCGTGCAATGTAATTTGCAAAGATGATGGATCTCATGCTAGTCTTTCCGGAACCACTCTTCCCCATCAACAGAACCTAGTGGAATCAGAAAAAAATCTTACATGACTTCTCTTACTAGACATCCATTATGTTGGACTTTCTGTCCCATCATCCTTGGTCAGTAGTGTACCGGTTATTCTGATTAACTTACCTTTTTCTTCATGGCTGAACTGGGCATCACACAGCCAAATAAATCTGCAAAATAAAAAAACAAGCATGATCAGATGACTACTGCCTGATACACTTACATAGCAGCTCAATCACTAGAGAGCATGGGGGAATCACCATAGGAAGCCATGTTAGAGTAAGATAAACCACGTTGTGAGCCTCTATGTGGAGCTATTCCATACATAGAAGGCTGAGGTGCTTGGAGCTTCCCCAGCTCACACATTACACATGCTTAGGGCGGGGTCCACAAGGTGATAAGACCCTCACTACCGATCACTCCACATACCCCGCTAAACATGACCGAACTAACTACATCCACCCACAAGTCGGCGTGCTATCCCCGGAGCCCTCCATCTCTAAATCTACACCACACACCTCACGAGTCTCCTGCTCCAACGAAGTCTGCCCACAGCAACTAAAACAATATGAACGACCTCCCTTGTCGTTCCCTACACCCAAAACAGGACCCGGATGTTTACGAATCACATGATTCATCACACGTGACAGAGGCGGAAGCTGAAAAGGGAACTGTGGGAGGCAATAAACAGAAGTTCTCGAGGGTAGTGAGAGCGGCGGCGCCCTCCTCCCAGCAAGTTATAGCAGTACGCGGCTGGACATTGCATCTCATTGGCGGCTTTTGTAGTGGTTTCCTAATACTGTTGTACAAATCCTGATTTGTACTGCGGTGTCATGCAGAAGGCTTGCATGATAAAAAGGCCCCTCCTAGTTCGATAGGTGCAGTCTATCATTGTAAGGTTAGATCAGCCCCTTGAGGCCAGGACACGTAGGTAAGGGCTTCTTCAACTCTGGTTTTGGCCTCCTCTCCATCTTTTGCAAAAGTTACAGGAAGCCTATCACCAGAAATTGACCTGATAATCCATTACCAGTATGTTGTGAAACAGATCAACACCTTCCAGACCCAGTTTCTTTCATGGCTCAGTGTGAGGGCATCATTCATGAGAATAATACCGCCACACAATAACGTGGGTGGCAGCCTGATGCCTTCAATACGGAATTGCCTTTTAGTATTCAGTATCAGAGGCATCAAGCTGCCACCCACAACAGGTAGTTTAAAATTACCAGTGGGGGAGTATATAGGCGCCAGTAGAAGTTGCAGTACTGAAGCATCTTTTTCAAGAGCGTGTCACATCATTACTGCACAATAGAGGTTATCAGTACAGTGTTCTTCACAGGGCTGAGAAGATAGCAATGAGTAAAACATGACAGTCTCGTTTATCCAAACAAATAAGGAAACAAAGATATTCCAGATGTAGTCTCTTTTTTTTAAACAAACTTTATTGAAGCCAATTCAATGCATACACTTGCATTAGTACATATTACAATACATGTACCCCAAGCCTATTTAGCAGCTTCACAATTTTTCTATTTTTACATAAGCTTACATTATTATTAGACAACAATTTCAAAACTAACAACAAACATTTGTCAGGCATGACAACATGATACTTCATTCAGGTTCACAACACAGGAATGTGTATTTACGTGGGCTTTCCCCCATCAGGAAAATTCATATCCCTTGGTTCCTATCAAGGTCAAACTGTGTGGTTGATTTATAATACATGGATTTTAGCCACAATTCCCAATCATTATGAAATCGTTTTATTTTGCCTTCACTTCTCGCCAACAGCTTTTCCATGATACAGTTCAGATTCACCCTTCTAGTGAGTTCCACAAATGAAGGGACATCTACAGATTTCCACAAAGAGGCTATCAATGTTAAAGCTGTTGTTGTTATGTGGAAAATCACTCCCCTTTCTTTTGGTAAGTAATTAGAATTTCCCAGGCCCAGCAGCACTGAGGCTGGTGTTAGAGTTATATTTATACCTAAAGATTTGGATATCATTGATTATATTTGGTTCCAAAATCTAGCAATGTAGGGCAGTCCCAAAAAATATGTAGCATAGTACGTACCCCTTTCCTTTATGGCATCTTCAGCATATTGGTGAGGAATTTAAATACATTTTGGCTAATTTGACCGGCGTATAATACCACTCAAAAAAAAGTTTCTTCCTAGTTTCCATAGGTGTCGCACATTTAGACAATCCTTTTATAATTCTAAAGGTTGCCTTCCCAATCCTCTATTTCAAACAATACTTCTAATACCTTGTTGATATATGTAATTATAGCATTAATCCCTGTATTAGTTATGGCTTTATTTGCCATACTAATTCCTTTATTTAGTTTAGTCGGGTTTAAGAAGACCTTACTGAACAGAGAGTAATTAGCATCTTTTATGGAAGGTTGAAGAGCAGAAATAAAATGACGAAGTCTCAGATACTTGTAGAGGTCCTGCTTTGGAATTTGATATTTTGATTTTATCTCTGAAAATGCCAATAAATGCTTCTCACCCCATAAGTCTCCTATAGAGGAAATTCCCATTTCTACCCAGGAACTTAAATCTAAGTCTTCCACAAAATGTCCTATCCACTTACATGGGAAATATCTTATTTTCAAGTTTAGTATTGGGTTATCTAACATGTATGAGCGCCATTGCTTAAGCCATGTTGAAGCTGTCGCCAGGGATGGACTTGGTAAGTCTTTGCCTACGACTAAGGCCCAAAGGTGCATTGCCATAAGTTTATTTCTCAGAACTTCATTTTCTATTTGCACCCAGTGTTTGAGAGGCATTTGTAACAACCACTGCCTAGCTTGCTCTAATATTACTGCTTCATAGTATGCTAGTAAGCAAGGAAGGCCCAATCCACCCTTCTGCACGGGGCGATATAGCATCTTGGCCGCTATTCGTGGTCTTCCCTGCAACCATGTATATCTATTTACCACAGTTTGCAATTTTTTTCCAGGAAAGATTTTGGTACAAAAATAGGGACATTTCTAAAGATATAGGTGATCTTAGGGAGCAACATCATTTTTATTGTGGCCACTCTTCCAACCCATGATATTTGAGCCTTAGCGTAGAGTGCTAGATCCTTCTCTGCTTGGGCTAGGAGAGGGGTGTAGTTATTTAAGAACATTTTTCCCATGGGATATCTCAATTGTATGCCTAAATATGGTATGGAGTCTTCAGCCCATTTAAAAGGGAACCTTAGTCTAAGTTGAACTTTCTTTTGTGTGGGAATATTCATTGCCAGAATTAGTGATTTTCCAGCATTCAGCTTGTAATATGAAATCTTACTGAACTTATCCAATATTTGAATGATAGCCTCTAAGGAAGACCTTGGATGCGACACAGCTATTATCACATCGTCTGCAAATAAGCCAATTTTATGTTCCACAGATCCTACTTTAATACCTGAGACATCTTTTAATACTCTTATAGATTCTGCTAAGGGTTCCATAACTAATGTAAAAATTAACGGGGAAAGCGGGCATCCTTGCCGGGTTCCGTTGGTAATAGACTATTAGCAAAAAAAGACTATTTACTTTAAAACTTAACTTTTACTAGTATCAATATTTTCAAGTATCACTTCCAAAGTTCAAAAAACAATGTACACATATACACACAAAATACAAACCAGCATAGAAGTAAAAAATGGAGCAATCTTACCAGGACGAAGGTCGTGCATCATGATATATATCCCTGTAGTGGACCTGTGTAAGGGGGATATTGTGTATGCTCACCCTATACAATAAACCCCACCATAGGTTGCTTAATCAAAATGTTATTTTTACCTTTTATGCCCATATCCTATTTTCTCCCACTTCTGGACGCCACCGGATGTATCTTTCGTTCATCCGAGGGGTATCTATATTAGGATGCAAACCAAACTTCAAAGATTGCGCGCCTTTTGTGTATCTCTGTCCTGTTTAAGCTATGATGCACCGGAATTAGTTCATAACCGGAAGTGATCAACATCTCCCTGAACATGAAGGCGCTTGCGCGATCGGGAATCTAGTAGTTGAGGTATAAGTCCCACCCTCATTTGTGTCATCGCCTACGTCACTCACAACAATATGTGTTCCGACGTGGAACGCATGATGTATGCGCCACTTTTCCGCGACCGCTCATGCGCAGATAGGGCTGTGTGCGTTCCAATATGAAACGCGTGATCGCCACACCCTGGTGACGAGGTCTTATTCTGACTAATTTAGCCTATACGCTTTAATCTGGGGATTAGATGCATTTTATATGGTATTATGGGCAAATAAATATTCTTTTAAGGACCAACGCCTTCCTAGTGTAATATACTCTCATAACTCAATTGAGCCCAGAGGTCACATTAACTTTTTCAAGGCAGAGTAAAAATACTCCTCTTGGCATTTTGGAGTATTTTTAGCCGACAAGGAGTACACACCATAGAAACACATTGGTTATTGTCCCAAGGCCCGTCCTCGTACGCTAGTGCTGCGTTTGTAAATGCAGTGCTAGCAGTATGTGTGACCGCATCCTTACACATCACATGTGTTTCAGCTGAAACACGTATGTGATCGCACAAAGCTTGACTTGAGTTTCTAAACACAAGTCAACTGGAATGCGTAAAAGCAGCCTAAATTGTATTACCTTTACCCTGTAACCATATAACTGATAGTGATGCAATAGTAAACATGGGCAGGCGGGCTATCCTTGTCGTTAATGGCTCTCACTTTTTATACTTTTTTTTTTTTGTCGAATTCCTTGTGGAGTAGGGGAGCATGTGCGGCACATTTACTAAGAACAGTGCAGTCTGTACTATGTGCAGATGCCTGTGTAATGTGCAGAAGGCAGAGGTTACAGGATTTCTGGCGCACGTTCTTCATGAATCTGGTGCCACCAGCACTTCCTCAACACAGTGCACCACTTATTTTTCTGGTGCACCTGATGATAAATCTGGCGCCCCGTTCAGTAAAGAAATTTGTGTCTCGTGAAGACTAGTGCAGCGCGGCACAAAACAGCAGCGGCAACCCTAATGTGGCATAGACACTTGTTAAATACCACCGCACACAATTTGCACCCTAATAGAATGTGCGAATTAGACAGAAAACTGGTGCATTGCCCTTCGTAAATGTGCCCCAGTATATTCACACAAACGCACATACCTCTTACACATATATGAAGTGTTGTGTGCAAAATACAATACATAAGATATTTTGACATGAGTTCTCCCTGTTTTGACATGTCATACATGTCAGTCACATGTAAGGGAGGATGGCAGAGATATAAACATGATAGATGAATGACAGGACACAGGGCTTCCGCGTCGTTACCAGATGCAGTTATTTGACCTTCTATTACAATCATGGCCTCTGTGCCCGGCAGTCCTATCACCAGAACTGGCAGTGCCCCCTGGGGACGAAAGGGCACTGAGGGAGCGTCTGCACAACTTGTTGTTGCTCCCCTCCATGATGATCGCTATGCTGGGCTCAGTGTGTGAGGGAGAGGAGAAGCAGCCGACACGGACCGCAGCTCTGCACACTGGCCTTTACCCCTGACCTCCAGTAATATCACCTCACCGTCTGGTAGGGACAAGGCGAGCAGCTTGTCCGGGGAGGGGTGGAAGGTAGGCAGCTAGTGCCATACAGCAGCGTGGAGCAGGTTTGCTTGGGGGGGACAGTACACAGGGCCGGGTGATAGTAGCCAGATGGGAGCTTGCAAATAGCTTTTTTTTTATTCCTGGTTCTGCCATACTGTGGAGAAATGAACATGTGCAGACTCTAGTGTTCTAGTAAGATACACACACAAGCACCCGGGCCTGTACGCAATCACCACCCCCTGTGGCATGCCCGTTGACAGGGATGTCGACTCAGGTTGTGTCAGTAATGTCCGGACCAGACACCGCACAATGTCTTTGGACCCTGTGAGGATCCCCCCGTCACCCTCTCCCTCATACCCCGAGGTTTACACTTACTGGAATCCCATGCAGGCCTGACTAACCCATCCGCGACACCATGACTGTAGGATATACACAGACTCGACCGATCTACCGCGTACTTTTTACAGCCAAAACAAGCCCCTTATGCTGCTTAATTCTGGGCACGAAAGAGGCTTTGCTATTGGTCTTGTGCTGAGCAGTGCCTGCGCGCTGCGATCATCAGTGATACTCTCCTCTACGACTGCAGCGCGCTACACGCTTCCAGCACCTTACAGGGGGATATTGCCAAGCGTACTTTTACGCTGGGGCATATCTCTGGGATTAAATGGCGCCTCATCATGCTGTCCTATGACGCTTGGTGAGGCCTTAATGCGACCTTGATTGAGCCCATGAGTGTATATGGAAAAAAATCACCAATTTAAGGGATTTAACACAGTTATCATTATGGTTCTGAAGTGACCTATCTAAGTAGAGATACACAACTATCTACTGTTTGTTGAATCTTTGTTATCCATCTCACAAGTTTCCACCACGTCCCCCCATGACGGCCACCTGGAGGATGCCCTTTGACTCTGTGGGAACGGAAGGAGAGAGGTTAAAAGTCCCTCCCGCATCCTCCCACCAGTGTTCTTCCTGGTCCCCACGGGGTCAGGATGGAGAGAAGTCTCTCCTTGCCTCATCCGGTGTAAGGGGGGACACAAACACTAACCGTCGCGCGGATCCTCGACCAAGCCACGCAGGGTCGGGTTCCACGGGCGGCTCCGGCCCTCGCTGGTCATCCCCGTCCGGCCTGGTAAGCCCGCTCGTCCCCTGGCAGCGGCGCCTAAGGAGAGCAGGTGGCGCTCCGTGCGCCTAAATCATAAATCCGGTGTGTCGCACGGAGTCAGATGACGACTTCCGGCGCAACCGGAAGTGACGCTCCGATGCCGGTTCTGGAGCATGAACGCCGGCTGCGCAGCCTTCAACAGGGGATGGGCTTCCCCTAGAAGGTATTTAAGTCAGGTTTTTGCGGATCACACCGTTGATCTGAGGTCTAAGTTCAAGGTTTGTTCTGGACTCTTGTGCAAGTGCCTGTGTTTTTGTCTCCCTGCCGTCACAGCCATGTCTGACTGAAGAGGCAGATGCAGGCTCTCTCCACCCGCTAGTACTTGTAAGTGCGCTGGAGGTGTCCTCCACATGTTACATGTGTATTATTTTGTACTGTTTTCGGTCTCCTGCAACAAATTCTCCCCTTCCCTTCCAGGAGGAATCTGGTGAAAAGGGAAAGGCAAGGAGGAGAAGCAGGAGAAAGGGGCAAAGTGGCGAAATCAAGATCAAAATCATCGATCATCAGAGCAGAAGATGTAATGTGTGCATTAGCAAATTACCTGATACGCAATAGAAACCGATATGTAAATCTTGCATAGATAAGTTATTTAGAGACAAAAAACACTCTCCTTTATGGATGAGATTAAGGAGTTTATCGAAGAAAAATTAGTATGCTTCGCATCCCCTCAACCTCTCGGCTCCTCAGTGTCCCCTCTCCTAAAAGAGCCCGTATGGATCCTGATTTAGCACTCCACAGCTATCGATCGGTTCGGACGTTTCCGAATCTCCGTCATGTCTTATAGAGATTCAGAAATAACGTATTCGATTTACAAGAATCTGAGCCAGGTATCTGTTTCCTATTGAAGAAATGGATAGACTCTCAAGCAGTAAGGGAACTCCTAAAATTGAAGATATAATCCCGCTAGATCAGTCGAAGAGATCTTTGAGGACTGAGGTCTAAAAAACGAGGGTTTTTCCTGTCAATGATACCTTGAGGATCTGATTACGGCAGAATGGCAAGAACCGGAAAAGAAATAACGGTCTCCAAAATTCAAAAAAAAACGACTTCTGTTTCGAGCCTGATGATTCGAAGATCTGGACGAATGTCCTAAGTGGATATACAAGTCTCCAAGTACATCAAGATGTATTTACATTTGAAGATGCGGGGCAACTACGGGACCTCTGGATCGTAAATTGAGGCACTACTCAGGAAAGTGGATACATCATGCTAAATCTGAAGACTAACCACCTGACGGCGCTACCTCGGTAGCCAGAACACTACTCTTCGTCGAAAGGAGCTGGAAAACCAGTTAAGACCATACTCCCAGAGAAGTTATCTAGAGTATTCCTCTCCTTAAATTAGCGACACAGCCTTTCTAGCTGATGCCTCGGCGGAGTCCATCCGGTTTTCAGCTAAAGAGGGGCCCTATCCAACGCATCAAGGAGAGTGCTTTGGTTAAAGCAATGGGGAGGGGACATGCTTCCAAACAAATTGTGTGAATCCCCTTGCGGCGCTTTGTCTTCGGCCCGGACCCTCGATGTCATTCTTCGAGAAAGCTGCCGACAAAAAAGATGGGGTTTCCAGAAATCGTCCCGACACCAAGAGAAAAATTTTCGTGGCCCCAGGGACCAAAGGGAGAGCTACAGAGGGAAGGGCAAACAAGGCCGTTGGAGCTATCCAAGGGAGCAGAGGGTCGTGTCTTCTTGTTCTCCCTTCAAACAGTGAACCCATCCAAAAGTAAGAAGCAGTGACGCGAGGGTTGGGGAAGACTCAAGTTTTTACTTCTCAGTGGAGAAGATTACATCAATCTCTGGGCAAGAACATTGTAAAAATGGTTACAGAATAGAATCCTCCCGTCTTCCCCCACAAAGATATTTCTGTCCATCCTCATCTTCTCCTTCTACAACAGGTCACAATCTGGCAGGAGGTCCAGAACCTGCTACAACTGGGGCCATCCTGGAGTTCCGCTCAATCAAGAGAACAAGGTTTCTACTCCCCTCTGTTCACAGTAACAAGCCCACGATCGAACCGTCTCATAATAAACTTGAGAGGATTAAATCGCTTCATAATATACAACGCTTCAAGATGGAGTCGGTAAGATCTGATTATACCCCTCATCCACCAAAACTCCATTTATGTGCACCATAGACTCAAAGAGACCTATTTCTCACGTTGCCTATCCACCCTTCCTCCAAAATATTTAAGATTCTCTGTTCTTTCCTTGGAAGGTGGTAACTCACCACTTTCATTTTGTGCACTACCTTCGGAATCATTCTGCCTCCCAGGGTATTTTCCAAACTGATGAAGAGGTGGTGGCTTTCTTAAGAAATCAGGATGTGGTCTGTCGTTCCCCTACCTAGACGACTTCCTATATAAGCCAAACCAGCCTAGACTGTCAGGTCTCCGGGATATTTCCGATTTCTACAACTCCAAGCCTGGGGTTGATCGTCAACTTTCAGAATCAAGGTTCCCTCTCCCCCCTTACCCATGTAAAATTCCCTTGGGTAGTATCTTAGACCTCATGTAGCAAATCTTCGTCTCTTCCGCAAGCACCCAAGAAGGACCACATCCGACCCCACATCGTATTATCATTCGGGACAAAACCATACGTTCCATCCGGACAGCGATAAGCTTTTCGGAAAAGAATACAGCCAGTCCCAGCAGTATCAGGTGCCAAAACCTTACCGATCTTCTCAAGCTGATATCCTTTCATCACTGGACAGATCACCAAGAGAGTGAGATAAAGGGACAATCACCTCTTGAGCGTCAGACGTAGATCCTTCCTGTGGGGCTTAGATACAAGGACTTAGTAAGGGGCTCCCATGATCCAAAGCCCCTGATTACCATCCAGTACGATGGTCACGCTTTTTTCAGGACAACTGGTACAGGGTCAATTGGACTCAGGAAATCAGTTGCCAAATCCCCAACTTCAGAGAATTACGTGCGGTTGGGAAACTCTGAACACCCAACGGTCCTCGCTAAGGCAATTCACACCTCCCTGATATTATCCGACAACACCACACCACTGTAATCGATCTGAGGAGACAAGGGGGAACCAGGTCTCCGGAGTTACTGGCCCTATCACAGAAAATCTTCAAATGGGCAGAGGACAATTGCCAATCTCTCTCTGCGACCCATCTTCGTGGAAGAGAGAATCTAACAGCCGACTTCCTGAGCAGAAAAACACTCTTACCGAACGAATGGTGCCTAAAGCAGGAGATTTACGACCATCTGATCACCTTATGGGGGAAACCACTCATAGATCTGTTTGCCTCAAGAGAGAATACAAAATGCAACCTTTTTTATTCTCTAGACACAAGAGAACCATTCTCGACTCTGGACACATTCAGCCATACTTGGGACCAGCCACTAGCATATGCCTTTCCCCCAATTCCCCTGATTTCAAGAGTACTACGCAAGATCTACCTGGACAAAGCCAGGGTAATACTAATCTGCCCGAACTGGGGGAAGAAGAATTGGTACCCTCTTCTGAGATCCATGGCTCTTCAGGAACCCATCCTACTTCCTCCGGAGAACGATCTCCTATTCCAAGGCCCAGTTCTTCATCCAAGGCCGAGCTACTTCGACCTATCGGCTTGGATCCTGAAAGGGAACTCCTGTTAAGGAAGGGTCTTTCATCAAAGGTGGTGAACACTTTACAGGCGAGTAGAAAACCAGTGACATTTGCCATATATCATAAAATATGGAAAAAATTTGTATCTTTTTGTGGGGATAAACCTCCATCACAAGATAACCCTAATATCTTTCAGGTGTTGGAGTTCCTGCAAGCTGGATTAGAAAAGGGTCTATCCACAAGCACCTTAAAAGTGCAGGTGTCTGCCCTTGGTGCCTTTCATGACTGCTGCCTTATGGACAATAGGTGGGTAAAAAGATTTATAACCGCCTCTTCTAGGATCCGTCCTCAGGTCCTTACTAAAATCCCTACCTGGGACCTTACTTTGGTTCTCAATGCCTTAACTAAAGGTCCATTCGAACCAATAGAAAATATTGATATCAGAAACCTGACTCTAAAAACTGTTTTTCTGATAGCTATAACCTCAGCCCGAAGACTAGGAGAACTCCAAGCCATCTCTATACAAGAGCCTTACTTAAAGATTTTAGATGACAGAATTATTATAACTCTTGACTCTGCTTTTCTTCCAAAGGTGGTCTCGGATTTTCACAGAAACCAGGAAATTATCCTACCATCCTTTTGCAATAATCCGACATCCTCCAGGGAGGCTGAATGGCATACTCTTGATGTAAGGCGCATGGTATTAAAATACCTTCAATCCACCGAGAAATGGCGAGTAGATAATAACCTCTTCATTCAATTCCAGGGGCCCAACAAGGGAAAAAAGGCATCTAAGGTCACGATCGCTAGATGGCTCAAGATGGCAATCTCAAAGTGCTATAGCCTACAGAACAAACCAGTTCCATCGAACATAAAGGCCCACTCCACAAGAGCCATGTCTACTTCGTGGGCAGAAAGAAGGGGAGCTACATTAGACCAAATCTGCAGGGCAGCAACTTGGGCTTCCCAAAATACATTCATTAAACATTACAGATTGGACATTCCTAAAAATAAAGATTTGGCCTTCGGAAGGAAGGTGCTTCAATCAGTTATCCCACCCTAGCTTATCATCTCATTTGATAAGTCTCCAGGTGGCCGTCATGGGGGACGTGGTGGAAATTAAGATTTAGAAGTTTCCACTAGTCCACCATGACGGCCTATTTATTCCCTCCCTAATATTTTTGTTTTGTTGTATTCAGGTGTGTGACTTAACATACTAATAAATACAGTTGCATCCATTCCAGGTGTGGTTATTTGATAGACACTGGTGGGAGGATGCTGGGAGGGGACTTTTAACCTCTCTCCTTCCTTTTCCCACAGAGGTCAAAGGGCATCCTCCAGGTGGCCGTCATGGTGGACTAGTGGAAACTGATTTACCGGTAGGTTTCTAAATCTTAATTTTTATCTGTTTTAGGGGTATCTAACAACTTTATATCGCCACTTTTTATTTAAAACCTGTCAGTCTGATATTGGGGTTGTTGCCTCCTGTCAAGGTGGCAGCCAAGCTAGTAACATTTTGATAACTATTCGTTTGTCGTATCATTATTAATCGTATCGCTTGCATTGAGGTTGTGTGAGTATTTTTGGCTGGACTCCTCTGGTGGGTCCCATGTCTATCCTAGTTGACATTATAAAAAACATCTGAAGTCCAATTGTTCATTTAGCCCCATTGGGCTTACTGTCTGAAGTGCAAAGATCCAGTAAGACTCCTTCTGTAGAGTCATTTGTTCCCAATCACCCCCTCTGGGTGGCTTCTTCACTACATCAATACTCATAAAGGTCAAAAATGATTTATTTATTCCCACCATGTGTCTGGTTTATATGTCTTGCTATTGATGTGTCATTTTGTTTGTCAATGTCCAATAGATGTTCCCCTAATCGTCTTCTAAATTCCCTGTTAGTTTTCCCAATGTATTCCACACCACACTCGCATGTCATTTTGTAGATAACCCCTTTTGTCCTACAGTTAATAAAGTGTTTGATTTAAAAACTGCGTCCGGTATTGGTCAAGGTAAAAGACTTGCTGGTTCGCATTAAGGGACAGGCAATACAGCCACTACAATTGAAAGTACCAGTTGGGATATTCTTGTTAAGCCATGTGGTGTTATGTGGAGCTGCAAAGTGGGATTGGACCAGACGGTCTTTAAGTGATCTGCCCTTCCTAAAGGTAATCTGTGGGGCCTCACAGACTCTCCTCTGTCGGGAGGAGAGTCTCCTTTCCTTTGCATCAGTTCTCTACGATCTTTATCAATTGCTGATCTATAAGCTTTTCTCAGGACATAATCGGGGTAGCCCCTTTCTCTAAATCTTGCCCTGAGGTCTTTCGCCTGGGTTCTGAACTCATTTGGTTGAGGTGGGTTTTCTGTAAACTTTTGTATTTAACTCTCCACTGCTCTCTCTGTTGATCTCAAGGTCGAGAAAGAGAAGGGTCTCTTTGCCTATTTCAAAAGTGAAACCCAAATTGATCTAATTGGTATTGAGATCTTTTACGAATTCACAGAAGGATTTCTCATCCCCTCTCCATATGACCAAAATCTCATCAATATATTTGACCCACAACTCTACCCTCTCCATCATCTGTGCCCGTTGTTCGGTGAACACAATGGTTTCCTCCCACCAGCCCAGGAGCAAGTTGGGTCAGAAGGAAACTCCGTAGTTCCAATGTGAATTTGTTGTGTGGAATAAATTGTTTACCCCTCGAATTTAGGAAGTGTTCTACTCCCTTAAGACCATAAGACCCTTAAGACATGGGGAATAGAGGAATACAATGCTTCCACATCAATTGAACACAGTATACATCCCTCTCCCATGATAATTCCGTCGATTTGACGTATTAGGTTGGCAGTGTCTTGAATGTATGATTGAAGGGAAAGAACGAATGGATGTAAGATCTTATCAAGGTAGATGCCTGTTTTTTGTGACAGGGTGTCTACTCCTGACACAATGGGCCTCCCTTTTAAAGGAGTCAGGCCCTTATGGACTTTGGGTAAACAGTAAAAAGTTGCTCTACATGGAAATTTCGGTAGGAGGAATCTTGACTCTTCATCATCGATTAGGTTATCCCTTCTAGCCTGATGAATAATGTCTTTCAGTTCCGCTTTATATTTTACTGTAGGGTCTTTTTCTAAGACAGATTTTATGGTTATTTGTTCATTCTTCTCCAGATATTTTAATGCCAGCATTTGTTTAGTTACATTGTGTCTGTGATGATGGGGTTGAAGATTTTTTAAGTCTTCCATCACCAGATTCAGGAACCGTTAGGTGGCATCTTCACACTTTTCTTCCTCAAGTTGGTGAAGGGACCAGTTCCCAAGTCATGTTGTGGTTCATCATTGAGGCTAAATAGTAATCTTACATCATTTAATAGGTCATGTGGTATACCTAGCTCCTTACAGGTCCTCATTTCTTGTAATTGCTGAATAAAGATATCATTTACTTTAATTCATAATCAATGTGACTGGATTCCACATCTTTATTTGCTTATGGGATTGGGTCCCTATCCAGAGCACCTGAATACACAAAGCCACTGGTGTGCGGTAGGACTCCTGGACAACATTTTTCTCTCTGCCAGCTCTACATCTCTTCAAATCATTGCTCTTCCTCCTTGTACTTATGGACATACAGTATAAACCTCTATGTTCCAATGGGAAATATTGTGTTCCTTTTTTTTGTCTTACATCCATGATATGTGATTTGTGAGATCAATGCAGTTCATTCAGAATTAGAATAATTAAAAAATGTACATCATGTATGTGAGAACATGAAATCACAGCAGCCTCCATAGAGGATCAAGAGTAATATAAGTCCATGGAAGCTGCTATGACTACATGTGATAAGATCCATGAAGGAGGTACATTTTGCTATTGTTATCATGCCAAAATACCCAAGATTATGTCAATCTGGTCACATGACTTGAACTGTGACCAGTTAGGAGGCATAAAGCATGGGGAGGACTAGATGTGCGAAGACCACTGAGTAGGACACGCCCCCCTAAGATGCAAGGTATTATAAGACAAAAGGTGATTTATGTGAATCTAAGTCAAACTTTTTTAAATAATAATTTATTTCCCTCTACATTATCTAAAGGCTTCTTCTGCTTATTGCAATGATATTGAAGAATATATGTTAGAAGAAGATATCGTTTTAGTCACTGATGAGGTAAAAAAAGATTTAATATTTTAAAATATTTATGTTCTTTAAAATGTAATCTTTTATTAATAACAATGTACAAATCTACTTTAAAATAGGTTAGTCAACCAGAGTCAGAAGAAGAAGAAGTAGATGAGGGTGACAGAGAAGTACCGACTACAGACAGAATCCACAGTGCGGTAAGTAAAATGTTGCCTCAACCCTGCCGAATGTGTATCCAAACTATCTCAGATGTCGAACATGCATCAATAAACTTCCTTTTCCTTGATGCATACAACAAAATAGACTGTACAGCACATTTTTTAAAAAGTGGAAAGTCATGTTTGTGTGGCTGCCTATTGGTACACACTAGAGATGAGCGAACATACTCGTCCGAGCTTGATGCTCGTTCGAACTTCATTTGTATAACATTTTTGGGGCAATTCCACATGTTTTTTTGCGACATCTGAAGCTTTCCTGCCAATGTAATTAGGAGTTCTGCAAACTGGGGTTGATGCAGATTGCAAAAAAATGAAAGTTGATTGCGGCACCCCTGTTGTGCGCTGCATCTGCTTTGGAGCTCTTCAAGGAAGCAGCAGGAGAGTTTTTGCACTAGACTGGTGATCTCCGGATTTATGGAAACCCCAAGAGGGGTATTGGCCCTTGCCAAGAAAGGTAGGCTTAGGGAAAAATGAAAGCCCACCGTAGACCTTAATGCTAAAAGTGTAAAAGTTGCGCAACATAATCTATTACATAGGACCAGATGACCGTTCCCTTTAGTCCTGCAGAGAATATGTTTTTAGAGCCTAATAGCGACAGGGCAAATGACAATCTAGACATCCCCACCCCCTGCTTTCTTAATGCAAATTTTAGAATTATAGATGTGGTCAAGTTTAGTTGCGTAATATCACCTTGTATATTGAAGAAAGTCTAAATGGTGAATAAAATATAACTTTTAATATGGCTTTGCTAAAAAATGATAAAGATAAAATGGTGTGCAGCTGTATATTGTTACTCCTAGAAGATAACAGTCTAAAACATATTAGGTCTAACTTTTGGTGTCCTTATTATCCGTGAGGAGTGTATCAGTGACTACGGTAACAAATAAATGGTTACAATATAATATACAAGTAGGACTGATCTCTGAACGGTATGGACTCACCAAAAGTTGTACTAGGACCAAGGACGAGGCACCATCATCCGGACATTTCTGTCTTGTTGTTGATGTTATTGCTGTCTGTGCAAGTTGGAGTTGGTGTTGATAGTTCGATCAATGGTCCAAAAGCAGTCACGGAGGAACAGTGCAGGTGATTAAGTATACACAGGGTGTAGATACAACTGTCGAGAGGGAAGAGGGATAGATACGATTGCCGTACAGTACTGACCCTATTAATCCCTAATCAGACAGATGGCTAATATTCCCTGTGCAACCTAACCTCGGAGCCGCAGCCCTATAAACCTGTCCCTAGAAAAACTGGCCCTGATATTAGCCTAGAGGTCCAGGGGAAGGTATGTACAAGAATATCTCATATAGTTATCAGGTGGAAGTCCCAACATGTCATGTTTCGCCTTACTTCAGGCTCATCAGGGAATGTAGAACCATTGGCTGTCTTCACATAAACCAAATGTCCAGATGTGCACCTGGATACCTTCCACTAGGTGGTGCTAGCGAGCACTAAGTCTTTGTGTGCTGAGGGAAACACCCAAACTTTAATTATCACTACACAAAGTTATATGAAATGAATGTTAACGTCCAATGTCCAACAATATGTAAGATGGCGCCTGAGTCCAGTGTAATATCTTTAACACAGTGATTGCTGGGGGAGCTGTATACAGTGATTGCTGGGTTAGCTTTAGAGGGGGGTCCCTGCAGAGGTGAGGAAATCTCTAGCCTTCCATATGGGTTCATAGTCGTGTTTAGACCCCAGAATTATACCTTGAGTATAGATGTTCGCCCTTTTACCTTCCACCAGCTGTAGCGCTTCCCTATGGTAATGTCTAATAAACCTTTAGACCTTTGTCTAATACAATGACCAAACCTCCCTTATCCGAGGGACGTATGCAGATGTTAGGATTGCCTTTGAGTTCCGTCATGGCCTTTCTTTTTACATGACGTAAAACCAGGAAAGACAAGACCTGTCTTTACTGAAGATTACATTAAGACTGTTACTTTATTGTGGGACTGACACATTTATAGAAAACCATAAGGCACTTTACATAAGGCGTGTAAGTAGGAAAGCAGCAACTATAATTGGGTGTTCTCACCCAGGAAATGTAACACTATTGGATGTAAGCACACAAAGGAATGTAGAACCATTGGCTGTCTTCACATAAACCAAATGTCCAGATGTTCACCTGGATACCTTCCACTAGGTGGTGCTAGCGAGCGCTAAGTCTTTGTGTGGTGAGGGGCACACCCAAACTTTAGTTTTTATTACACAAAGTTATGTGAAATGAATGCTGAGTCTTTAAAATGTCCGACAATATGTAAAATGGCGTCACAGAGTCCAGTGTTATATCTTTAACATTTCCCCCCTTTTGAGCTTTGCATGGCCTGTAACTTTTGTCCAGGGTGACCTCCTCAAACTCCAGGTACCCACAGGTAGGCTAAGCCCTTACCTGCTGGACTTGTTAACTCTTCACCAGATCCCCTGGAGGCCAGTCACTCGGGGGTTACAGGCCTGCACACTCAAATTACATAATTGTGTTTCCATAGTTTATGGGTTTATTAACAGGCTGGTTCTTCAACAAGACGGTATCCTCCACACTGGGACTTCTCCTGTCATGGTTCTTACCACCTGGACGGCCATCTGGGACATGGTGGACTTGATGAGGGAGACCACACAACACGCAATAAGTGACGAGAGCAAAATCACAATCCCCAATATCACCCCACTTAAAGGAAACCCTTCCAATCCCCCAACTACAAAGTGTCCACCCCAGAGTTTCTCCTGAGTTCCCTGGACAGTCCTTCAATCTCTTCAAGTGCATGGGTAATGGATCCATAGGGGGCGATGTCATCCGGGATGTACATGCAACAAGCCACTCCCACCATCTTACAGACTCCTCCCTTCTCAGCAAGGTTCATGTCCAAAGCCATGCGGTTCTGGGAAGCATCTCGGATATAATCACAAATCTCTGTTGATTACAATAAAACCAGTTAACCCAACCAACATCTTTACTCATAGCTCTCTGGGGAATAATGGACTCTAGACCTGCCCATATCTGATTGTGGGCCTTGTACTCATCTGGGACCCCCCTTGGTGCTCCCACTGTATCTATATAAACGTTGTCATCTAGGTGCTCCTCTCAGACCTCCAGAATCCTTTGGGATTCTCTACCTTTTCTTATGTGTCTGATCAACCTTATCCCTGGGGATGACGAGGAAGGAATGCAGAAGTTTTATCACAGTACACTCACCTTCCCTGCCGCTAGGCCTGACCTGACTCTCCTATCCCCACAAATCCTGTACACATCAGACACTGCTAATACAGTGTGCTGTCAATGTTAAAGAAGGTCATTGTCTTGTTGCACCAACCGTAGGTAAAGTGTCCTACCCTGGGGGCATCCTGGTCAGCCCTATAGATACAGTGATAGTCATGGTTGGGGTGTCCCTGAGCGTACAGTCAGTCATATAGATACAGTGATAGTCATGGTTGGGGTGTCCCTGAGCATACAGTCAGTCAGAAGAGATCAGCTAGCAAGAAGAATAAGTAAGTTTGCAATAGGAAGTGTGGGAAGCGTGCTGACCGTCTGTCTTCTCCCGCAGACCTGAAGCCACCTATGAGAAAAAACTCAACATCTGCATTAATCACCCTTCACTCCCCCCTCTCTGAATCCTGGAAAACTGGTGACAGAATGAAGGACTCAGAGCTGTGCACCTTATCAGTGTGTCCTGGGGCATCAGGTGCACACTGGAGTCTGAGCTGTCTGGCCTTTGCTCAGATGCTTAGGCTGTACTTGGGTGAGGACACTGTGCAAGGTATGTGGGGTTTGCACTGTAACTGAGTGATCTAGGGTCTAGGATCAGCTCACTGGCCTTGCTGAGCAGATTGCTGGCTGCAGCTACTGACACATGCGGGGCTCCCCTCACGACTGAGTCTAACCCGGCCTAATAGTGGGCCACTGGGGAGGCCACCACGTTCCTGGACTCGACACCTGTGGCGTGGCCTAGATACTCAGTGCAAATTAAAACAAAATTTTGATCCAGTGGGATGTGCCTAGGGCCAGTGCAGACAGGATTTGCTACCTTAAGGCTATAGAAGGCATCAATTGCCTCCTGACTAAGGGCAAATGGAGAAGAGGCAATTCAATTATCAAGGGGCAACATCAGGCTCGAGGCAGCAGACCTTATCCCAGGCCTGTAGGAACTGGCCAGTCCTAGAAACATGTGAAGAGGCTTAGGACCTCAGGACAGGGGCACATTCTGGACTGCCAGCTTTCTTCCCTCTGTAGCTGAGAAGCAGAGGCCTAGGAAGACCACCTTCTCCTGGCAGGACTGGAGTTTGTCTCAGGAAACTTTGCAACCCTTCTGAAACAGAAACCACATAAGGTCAATAAATGCATCCTGGCAAACAACAGTAGGTCCTCCGCATACTGAAAAGGAGAACATCCAGTAAGGGGCTAGTCTGCCAGTCTACTCCCTGTAGGGCCATGTAGTATGGAGTACTGGCTGGGGGAGTTTTACCCCCCTTGTGGGAATCTGCATCAGGTATACTGGAATACTACACTGGTAAAGGCAAATAGGTACTGGTAATCCTCATCTAGGGGCACACAGAGGAAAACATTTGCCAACAGGGAAGAGTTCTACAATGAAAGGCACTAACTCTATTTGGGGGGGGGGGGGTTTCAGAAGAGGGGGACTGTTCTTGCTGACATCCTTGTCCATTACCACCCCCCTTGTCCCGCCCTGTTGGGGCCGTCTACGTTTCCTAGAGTGTGGGAAGTCACCTCAGTAATGTCTCCTCCCCGTAACGCCCACTTGGGTCGGGGTGTCGGCGGAACCCAACTTTCTCTCAGTCTCACTTTGGCGTGGTCTGTGAAACTGGACTCTGTTCTTCCTGGCTTTCTGTCACAAGTCTGGCAGAGACGTGTCTAGTCTGCTAACACCGGTCTCCGCTTTATCTCATCTAGACATATAGGATTCTCTCAACCATCTCTAGTTCAGTGTTCTGTGCTCTCTATAAAGTTCTGGCCAGAATCCAAGTCTCAAACAGAAGTCAGGTACACTTGTTGTTTTTTTTTTTTTTTCATAAAACTCAGTCATAGGCTCTGTAATACAGTTCGGGGCTTGTTCTTGCTTAGTCTTAGTCGTGGGGTACACAGGAGGACGTCACATCATAATGTCTTTTTGTATTCTTATCACAAGCAAATTCCTTGACGTCTTTTAGGCTGTCAGCTCTGTCTCCCCCACTCAACACAGATGCTTTCTGTGTACTTCAAGGCCACTTCTCACAGACACAGATAAGGCAAAGCAAAGCCCAGCTACACAGCTGCCCACAGATCTCACCCTGATTAACTCTTTCAACTCCAGAAAGCAGGTACCAGAGACATTGCAACACTTTTTCTAGTAATTTTTCTGCAATTGTCAAGATCAAATAAGTTTTAAAATAAACAAACAGCATTGCACACTCAAGACCCTTAGCAAATGTTAAAAAAAAAAAAAAAAAAAAAAAAAAAAAAAAAAAAAAAAAACACATTTTACTATTAAAACCCTCTGGCAATCTGCACACTATTCTCTATGGGGACATGGGGGAGACAGTAAAAGGGCTCTTGATGACAGATTCCCTTTAATCCTATTTGTTACAATCCCTTTATCGTTAAAAAATATTAGAAGATAGTTTCAGTTTTATAACATACTTGGCTGTCTCCTGAATTACATTTTTCTTAATAGGGTCATATCAAAGTAGTTGTCTTTTGGAGAAGAACACAACTTCTGACCATGATGACCGAGGAAAATCACATCTTACCTGACTGCTGGAAATAGCTCCAATGTTTGTAGCAGGACTTGCTTTAACCATGCCAGGGATTTCACATAAAGCTTGTGGTCCTTGCAGAGATGCCATTTTATTTTCATTCAGCTGTTTGTTAAGCCAGGAGATTACTAGAAGTTAAGAAAAACCTTTAGACATTTTGACACCAATTTGTATATAGCCATTTTGACAAAATAGTTAAATACAGTTGTTTGTGGTGCACAGTTTGACCCTTAAGGAGCTACTCACGGTATAAGACCGGTCCACACAGTCTTTGAAAAAGTCCACAAAATAGAGAAAAATATTTTCACTATGACCGGAGCTCCAAGGATTCTAAAACTTCGATGAACAGCACCAATCTTCAATTTCTCCTGCTGAAAGTTTGTCACCATTCAGACTAGCACCATCGCACTCTCATTCTCCTCCTTTATTATATTGTAAAAAAATCCAATAAAAATGCGCATATCACAAATTCACATAACGGGACGCTAGCTTGTACGATCGCAACATTGCAACATTATAACATTTGTTCAGAGGATCGTATCATTGTATCTAATATCTAATATGGAATTATATGGGAAATGTAA